>BOPN01000722.1:161075-166075 GCA_017312705.2 Penaeus japonicus | reverse complement strand
TCATAATCACCATCATTATCATTACAATCAACACCATCATCCTCATCGCCATCATCATCATCACAATCATTACTATCATCATTATGACAGTCATCACCACCAGAGGCTTCCTGCTAAACCTCAGAAATAAAGCGGCGAACATTATAACCGGAGCAAGAACCGATGGCGCCGCTCCCTCGGGTCTCTTGATACTTCGCTAGCGCAACATCTCCGAGGCGATCAGCAGGTACTTTGCTTCCAACATAGATATGATAAACACGTCCGGCATGAAAATAGGGGGATTAATAAGGAACAAGAAGCCGCTCACAAGCAACCCCGACGGGGCCGCACACTGCATGCCTTGCAGTATGAGCGACAAAGCTTATTACGGTGAAACAGGACGTGGTTTCAGCACCTGGATCAGCGAGCATCGAGCTGACGTCCGTCACCGCAGGACTTCCGACGACATGGTGGCACACGTAGATGAGGCGAGGCATCTACCGGTTGGAACCAAGCATAAGCCATCCACGAAGGATTGCATAAGTATAGAAGGAAAATAATGATATATCGGATATATCGCATATATATATATATATATATATATATATATATATATATATATATATATATATATATATATATATATATATAATGACTACCATCGAAACGCGTCAAATACGTATCTTGCGTTGTCAAGATATAAAGGATCACAGTGGCAGTGGCAATAATAATGATAATAATAACAGCAATTACACTAATGATTCTTATAATGATGATGATAATAACAATATTTATAATAATAACAATACAAATAATGATAATGGTGAATGTGGTGTCGGATATGAGGAGAATCTGTATAATAATCATTGTAATAATAATGATGATGATGATGATGATGAATATTTTTATTACAATTACGCCCACTTTATCTCTCCTGCTGCACTCACACTCACTCTCTCCTGTCACTCTCTCTCTCTCTCTCTCTCTCTCTCTCTCTCTCTCTCTCTCTCTCTCTCTCTCTCTCTCTCTCTGTCCTTCTCTTTCTCTTTCTCTTTCTCTTTCTTCTTCTCCTTCTCCTTCTCCTTCTCCTTCTCCTTCTCCTTCTCCTTCTCCTTCTCCTTCTCCTTCTCCTTCTCCTTCTCCTTCTCCTTCTCCTTCTCCTTCTCCTTCTCCTTCTCCTTCTCCTTCTCCTTCTCCTTCTCCTTCTCCTTCTCCTTCTCCTTCTCCTTCTCCTTCTCCTACTCCTTCTCCCTCTCCCTCTCCCTCTCCCTCTCCCTCTCCCTCTCCCTCTCCTCTCTCTCTCTCCCTCTCCTCTCCCTCTCCCTCTCCCTCTCCCTCTCCCGCTCTCCCGCTCTCCCTATCTCCCTCTTCCCTGTTCCTGTTGCACACCCAAACACCCTCTTATTGCACACACACACACTCAAGTTGCACATCCAAATAATCTCTCTTGTTGAGCACACACACTACTGTTGCACACTTTCAAACACTCTCCCATATTGCACACACACTATTTTGTTACAGACTCTTAAACACTTTTTTGTTGCACACACATTCCTGTTGCACACTAAAACATGCTTTCTTGTTGCACACAAACTCATGTTGCACACTCTCAAACACTCTGTCTTGTTGTACACATACACACGCCCGCGTTCAGGACAAAGTGTGGGTCGAGATTAATTTATTTTATCATTATTTTTTTTTCTTTTCTTTTTATGACACAGCGGGCTCCACATGCCGCTGTGTGTCGTTTTTTTATGGGAAAATGGGCTGGACTGCGTTTTCAAAGAGTGTGTATCAATATGTGTGTGTGTTTAGAGGTATGGATGTAGGGGTTTGTCGGTGTTGTTTGTCTGTTTGTTTGTGTGTGTGTGTGTGTGTGTGTGTGTGTGTGTGTGTGTGTGTGTGTAGATGTAGGTGTGTGTATGCATATGTGTATGTTTATGCGTATGCTTGTGTATTTGTGTATATGTAAGTGTGTGTATGTCTATGTATATGTACGGAGTTTATTTGTGTTCTCAAGGCCGTGCCTAGACATATATTTCCCTCTATATTCACTTACACAGAAGATGTAATAATAATGATAATAATAATAATTATTATTATCATAATAATAACAATGATAATAATAATAACAATAATAATAATAATAATAATAATAATAATAACAATAATAATGGTAATAATAATAACGATAATAATATTAATGCCAATAATAATAACAACAATGATAATGATAATAATAACATATAACAAGAATAATTTCAAATCCAAATTGACCCGCCATCAATGAACAAACTCCAACGCAACAGCATTCAAAATCTCAAAGTTCCATCATTCGAAAGTATTCCCCGATGCAGCCATGACCCTCAGACACCAACGACAGATAACTGAGACGAACAAACCGAATTTTCCTTCTTATGCAATGTTCGGGATTGTGGGCGACCGTTCGGAACCACTCTTCTCTTCGAGGGATTTAATAAAAAGGGAATACTCTCTCATTGTCATTCTACTCCTGTCTAATCTCTATGATCTAATTGCTCTTTCTACTATTTTTTTGAAATGCAATCTATAGTTGGACACTAACTTCAGTTATGATAAAATAAGGCATGTTTTTGTTGTTGTTGTTGTATCGGCATGTATATTTGTAACTAATCTCAAAATGTTTGTAATTAATAAAAAAAAATATATAATCGAATATCGAAGAATAACTTAAATTATAAAAAATAAAACGTTTGCAATTGACACATACTTATGACGCATAAGTAAAAAAAAATAATAATCCGTAGTTTTAATACTCGAATGATAACAAGCCAAAAATGGCTCTTTATCAAACCGTCATCTTGTTTATCTATTTTGAATTATTGGTTTGCCAAAGAGACTACTTCTAGCATGATTTATTTAGTCATAACGAGTTGTTTTATTACAGAGGTTGATTTTTTTATATTAAGGACCTGGTCTCAATGATAGGTTTACTTAAGAGATCGCTTTCTACCGTGATTTACCTGGTCTTTATGAGTGGTTTTACTACAGAGGTCGTTTTCTAGAGTCATTCACCTGGTCTGGATACAAGTTTATTCATTCATTTTCTTTCATCCTTTGTATTCTTTGATTTTATGCAATATAATTATCTTTATGATCCCTATGGTTGTCTAATTTCAGTGATCTTTTTCAAAATTCCTTGCGTGACTTCCAAGACTACTTCATAATGATGCTTTTAAACTCTGCAAAAAAATCCATCATGAGACGGAACATTCAGTCATGTCAAGAGGTCAGTGACATCTGTCTTCGACCTTAGTGTGACCTGACACTCGAGCACTCACCTGATCTTTACGAGAGACGCCCACGTTGGCATCGTAGAGTTCTCATCATAACACCAGATGATAGAACTCACCTGGAAAAAAATGAAATGATGTCATTATTGTGAATTGGACAAATGAATAAACACAAACACACAAAAATACATGCACGTTAAAAAAACGCATTCATACATACACAAAGACACATCCGAAAAGAAAACGCACATACAGCCAACACACACACAAACCGTCTATAGTGTGAATCCACACTATAGCACTGTTTGCATCCCAGTGACTCCAATAATTACTCCCAGATGATGCGTTGCTTACTGCATGTCTTCGTTTCCAAACAATGATTGCAAATTGATCTACAGTTGTATCGATAAGGCCTTATGTAGAGAATTCATAATTGAAGAATCAAATTTGGCAGGAATGCATCGATCCACTTCTCTTAATTGCAGATTCAGTCTTGCAACTGACAGGGCGATGCAAATCAATGGTTCCTCCTGTAATTGTTACATGGCAGGCAATAACAGTTGGGGATTCAAATTACTTTACTTATATAATACTCAAATAACTTTGCTTGCATTATACTCAGATGAATTTCTTTCCGTCAAATATAGAGGAATTTGTTTGTATCATACACGGGAATTACTTGCATTATAATAATAAATTTGCTAATAATATTTTTTGATTACCAGAGTCGTAACTAGTGATCTGCAACATGGCAAAATTTCAAAATGAAATAGATATGAATACGCAATTTATGCTTGGAGCCATAATAATAATGCTGATCAAGACCTCACAAAAACTATGAATATAAGCATCGTTGAGTGGGAAATCGCTTCATCCCCAGCCAGGCAGCGGCGTCTTGCTGTCCTCCTGTGTGATGGGCTGGCGGAAGACCCAGTCCATCGGGGCATCACATCACCTCATTATAATACATGTTTACCATAGGAGCTGGACATGATTCTTTATATTTGATTATGAATATGAACTTTACAGAGTATACATTATTGTGATACTTAAGAATATTCATTAAGATTTCTTTTTTTTTCACTGTATATCATTTTTCATATTAGGGCAACTTGATTTAGACAAGATAATGTTGAGAACCAGTGAGATGATTGATTGCAACACGCCACCCATCCATAGAAATGAATTCGACATGAACCCATTGATCATTGTTGCGGCCACGGTGCCTTATATCCCATAGCAATAATAACAACAAGAATTGTATTCCTCAACATCATAATGATAGTAAGAGTGATAATGATCATGATAATAATCAGCATCATTCCTATCATAATCATGATGTTGATAACAACAATGATAATGATGACAACATAATATTAATAACAACAATGATGATGATAACAACGTAATAATAATAACAATAATAATGATAATAATAATATGAATAAAAATGATGACAAAATTAACAACAATAATGCCAAAAAACAATCATAGTGCTAATAACAGCAATGATTATGACTAAAATATACAGAAATAAGTTTTATTTTGATGTCAGAAGCTGTCCTTCAAAGCGCGACGTAAATCTCAATGTCACGAGGCGGAAAAAATGTTTGCTTTGACATTTTCCTTTGATTTTTTACCTGTTTTTTTTCAACTTGAGATAAAACAGTTTTTTCTTTTTTTTTATGGAATGTGTCTTCTCCAGATTTATAATTAGTCCTTAGTCAAAGAGATATACGATAGTTTGCT
>BOPN01000722.1:156075-158575 GCA_017312705.2 Penaeus japonicus | reverse complement strand
AGCAACTTCCCCAAGCAAGCACAAGCAATTTCAAGCCCAAGGGACTATAAAGTTACTTGTATATCCTCTCCCGAAATATTAAAACCAGCGCTGTCCAACCTGCCCTTAAAAAAGGGAAGCAAAAATACGTTCCTCCTCGTGCATACTCTATAAACTTTATTAGTTCAATTAAGAGTATGGCTTTGGAATGACGTCCTGTTTCCCAATGTCTTATTTCTACTGATTAGGAATCCTCCAGTTGCACCGTCACTAAGTCTGTGGAATTAATAGCATTCATTTCCTAACAATGGACCCATCTCGCCATCTTGAAAAGTATTGCCAGAAAGAGACATTACGCGCGAATGCATTTCGTCCCGTTAATTTAATTCTTCGGATGAAAATTACGTCATCATTTTTTGTTTTCAAAGGGAGATTAAGCTAGCCATCGATACATTTTTTTTTACAATAGAAATAAGACGTGATCACTATTCATTCATTTATTTACATTGGGTGGAATGCCGCGTCATTAATCCATCAATTCATTTCAAGAAGCAAAAATAAATATTATGAAGAGCATTTCACTATCGCTGCATTCTACACCATGTTTCATAATCGTAAGCATAGCAATTAAGAATAAAAAAAGAAAATAACGATGCCCTGTATCCATTTCACGTAATCAAGATATTAACCCTTTTACCATATTTGTATATATATTTTTTTCAAATATTATCATTATCACAAATACTCTCACAATTCTATATCACTGAAAGCTTTTATATCCAGTCATATACAACCAATCTAACCATTATAATTATAATTTTCTATATCGGCACGCACAGTTTAATAATACAATCAGTATGCTAATCATTATGCATAGTATCATTATTCCAACGGCCCCCGCGTTTGTAATTAATTTCATCTGACTTAGCACAAGCACATGGCATACCACTCATCAAAGGCAGAAATGCCTTTGCAGATGAACAAGCATACTAAAAAAATAACATGTTGTTTTTGTTCTTTCTAATTTCTCTCTCTCTCTCTCTCTCTCTCTCTCTTTCTCTCTCTCTCTCTCTCTCTCTCTCCCTCTCCTTCTCCTTCTCTTTCTCCTTCTCCTTCTCCTTCTCCCTCTCCCTCTCCCTCTCCCTCTCCCTCTCCTTCTCCCTCTCCCTCTCCCTCTCCCTCTCCCTCTCCCTCTCCCTCTCCCTCTCCCTCTCCCTCTCCCTCTCCCTCTCCCTCTCTCTCATTCTCATTCTTATTCTTATTCTTATTCTTATTCTTATTCTTATTCTCATTCTCCCTCTCCCTCTACATTTCCCTCTCCCTCTTCCTCTCCATTTCCCTCTCCCTCATTCTCATTCTTCTCATTCTCATTCTCATTCTCCCTCTCCCTCTTCCTCTCCATTTCCCTCTTCCTCTCCCTCGCCCTCTCCCTCATTCTCATTCTTCTCATTCTCATTCTCATTCTCCCTCTCCCTCTCCATTTCCCTCTCCCTCTTCCTCTCCATTCCCCTCTCTCTTTCCCTCTCCCTTTCAGTCTATGTGACAGAGACGATCCTCAGGAGTCTGTTCTGAGTACTGCAATCCTTGAAATAATGAAAGTAATAAATATCTGAACAAATAATAGCTCCAATATAAAAGATATTTTCCTATCACGTCCTGTTTTCGCCGGGGGATTTTTACATTCATAAGACTGAATTGCCGGGCTTGTAAAATCGTTAGAAAGTTCTCACACTTGAAGGGTAATGCAGGTGGAGTGTGTTAGGCCAACGCTTCAACCACCTCTGGCTTTATCCACTAGATTGTTGCACCATTCAGAGTGATAACATCTCTGACACGGTCTCTCGCTTCTCGCTTCTAGCTTCTCGCTTCTCCCTTCCTTCTCCTCTTCTCTCTTTTCTCTTTTCTCTTCTATTCTATTCTTTTCTCTTCTCTCTTTTCTTCTCTTCTCTTCTCTTCTCTTCTCGTCCCTTCTTTTTCTTTCTCTCTCCCTCTATCTTTACCTCAATCGTCCCCCCTCACCTTTCACTCCTTTCCCCTAACCCCCTCCTCCCTCCCCCATCACCCGTCACCCTTCACTTCTTTCCCCTCTCTCCTCTCCTCTCTCCTCTCCCCCTCTCTCCTTCGTCCTCTCTCCTCTCCCCTCTCCTCTCTCCTCTTTCCTTTCTCCTCTCTCCTCTCCCCTCTCCTCTCTCCTCTCTCCTCCCTCCTCTCTCCTCTCCTCCCTCCTCTCTCCTCTCTCCTCTCTCCTCTCTCCTCTCTCCTCTCTCCTCTCTCCTCTCTCCTCTCACCTCTCACCTCTCACCTCTCTCCTACCTCTTATATCCTCTCTCCCCTCCCCGTCTCCCTAAATAAACCGAGTAACATTGTGATTTCCGACTTCCCTTTGACAGCCATTAGTGAGAGTAAGTATACACATATTGTAAGCACTCACTGTATTACACACGATCTCTATTAAACGCACACTATAAACATACACACACTATATAAATATGTATATATTTATATATATATATATATATAT
>BOPN01000722.1:148575-153575 GCA_017312705.2 Penaeus japonicus | reverse complement strand
CTCTACCCTCCTTCCCTTCATGGTGGTCTTCTGCCTTCCTGCCTTCCCCTTCACTCTGCCCTCCTTCCCTTCATGGTGGTCTTCTGCCCTCCTGCCTTCCCCTTCACTCTACCCTCCTTCCCTTCATGGTGGTCTTCTGCCCTCCTGCCTTCCCCTTCACTCTGCCCTCCTTCCCTTCATGGTGGTCTTCTGCCCTCCTTCCTTCCCCTTCACTCTACCCTCCTTCCCTTCATGGTGGTCTTCTGCCCTCCTTCCTTCCCCTTCACTCTACCCTCCTTCCCTTCATGGTGGTCTTCTGCCCTCCTGCCTTCCCCTTCACTCTGCCCTCCTTCCCTTCATGGTGGTCTTCTGCCCTCCTGCCTTCCCCTTCACTCTACCCTCCTTCCCTTCATGGTGGTCTTCTGCCCTCCTGCCTTCCCCTTCACTCTGCCCTCCTTCCCTTCATGGTGGTCTTCTGCCTTCCTTCCTTCCCCTTCACTCTACCCTCCTTCCCTTCATGGTGGTCTTCTGCCCTCCTTCCTTCCCCTTCACTCTACCCTCCTTCCCTTCATGGTGGTCTTCTGCCCTCCTGCCTTCCCCTTCACTCTGCCCTCCTTCCCTTCATGGTGGTCTTCTGCCCTCCTGCCTTCCCCTTCACTCTACCCTCCTTCCCTTCATGGTGGTCTTCTGCCTTCCTGCCTTCCCCTTCACTCTACCCTCCTTCCCTTCATGGTGGTCTTCTGCCTTCCTTCCTTCCCCTTCACTCTACCCTCCTTCCCTTCATGATGGTCTTCTGCCCTCCTGCCTTCCCCTTCACTCTACCCTCCTTCCCTTCATGGTGGTCTTCTACCCCTCCTGCCTTCCCCTTCCACTCCCTCCTTCCCTTCATGGTGGTCTTCTGCCCTCCTGCCTTCCCCTTCACTCTGCCCTCCTTCCCTTCATGGTGGTCTTCTGCCCTCCTTCCTTCCCCTTCACTCTACCCTCCTTCCCTTCATGGTGGTCTTCTGCCCTCCTTCCTTCCCCTTCACTCTACCCTCCTTCCCTTCATGGTGGTCTTCTGCCCTCCTGCCTTCCCCTTCACTCTACCCTCCTTCCCTTCATGGTGGTCTTCTGCCTTCCTGCCTTCCCCTTCACTCTACCCTCCTTCCCTTCATGGTGGTCTTCTGCCTTCCTGCTGCCTTCCCTTCCTCTACCCTCCTTCCCTTCATGGTGGTCTTCTGCCACTTCCCTTCCTTCCCCTTCACTCTACCCTCCTTCCCTTCATGATGGTCTTCTGCCCTCCTGCCTTCCCCTTCACTCTACCCTCCTTCCCTTCATGGTGGTCTTCTGCCCTCCTGCCTTCCCCTTCACTCTGCCCTCCTTTCCTTCATGGTGGTCTTCTGCCTTCTGCCTTCCCTTCACTCTACCCTCCTTCCCTTCATGGTGGTCTTCTGCCCTCCTTCCTTCCCCTTCCTCTCTACCCTCCTTCCCTTCATGATGGTCTTCTGCCCTCCTTCCTTCCCCTTCACTCTGCCCTCCTTTCCTTCATGGTGGTCTTCTGCCCTCCTTCCTTCCCCTTCACTCTACCCTCCTTCCCTTCATGGTGGTCTTCTGCCCTCCTGCCTTCCCCTTCACTCTACCCTCCTTCCCTTCATGATGGTCTTCTGCCCTCCTGCCTTCCCCTTCACTCTACCCTCCTTCCCTTCATGGTGGTCTTCTGCCCTCCTGCCTTCCCCTTCCTCTGCACCTCCCTTTCCTTCATGGTAGAGTCTTCTGCCTTCCTGCCTTCCCCTTCACTCTACCCTCCTTCCCTTCATGATGATGCTCTTCTTCCTGCCTTCCCCTTCACTCTACCCTCCTTCCCTTCATGGTGGTCTTCTGCCCTCCTGCCTTCCCCTTCACTCTACCCTCCTTCCCTTCATGATGGTCTTCTGCCTTCCTGCCTTCCCCTTCACTCTACCCTCCTTCCCTTCATGGTGGTCTTCTGCCTTCCTGCCTTCCCCTTCACTCTACCCTCCTTCCCTTCATGGTGGTCTTCTGCCTTCCTGCCTTCCCCTTCACTCTACCCTCCTTCCCTTCATGGTGGTCTTCTGCCCTCCTGCCTTCCCCTTCACTCTACCCTCCTTCCCTTCATGGTGGTCTTCTGCCCTCCTGCCTTCCCCTTCACTCTACCCTCCTTCCCTTCATGGTGGTCTTCTGCCCTCCTGCCTTCCCCTTCACTCTACCCTCCTTCCCTTCATGATGGTCTTCTGCCCTCCTGCCTTCCCCTTCACTCTACCCTCCTTCCCTTCATGATGGTCTTCTGCCCCTCCCTGCCTTCCCCTTCCTCTGCTCCTCCTTCCCTTCATGGTGGTCTTCTGCCCTCCTTCCTTCCCCTTCACTCTACCCTCCTTCCCTTCATGATGGTCTTCTGCCCTCCTGCCTTCCCCTTCCTCCTCCTTCCCTTCATGGTGGTCTTCTGCCTTCCTGCCTTCCCCTTCACTCTACCCTCCTTCCCTTCATGGTGGTCTTCTGCCCTCCTTCCTTCCCCTTCACTCTACCCTCCTTCCCTTCATGGTGGTCTTCTGCCCTCCTGCCTTCCCCTTCACTCTACCCTCCTTCCCTTCATGGTGGTCTTCTGCCCTCCTGCCTTCCCCTTCACTCTGCCCTCCTTCCCTTCATGATGGTCTTCTGCCTTCCTGCCTTCCCCTTCACTCTACCCTCCTTCCCTTCATGGTGGTCTTCTGCCCTCCTGCCTTCCCCTTCACTCTGCCCTCCTTTCCTTGTGGTGGTCTTCTGCCTTCCTGCCTTCCCCTTCACTCTACCCTCCTTCCCTTCATGGTGGTCTTCTGCCCACTCCCTGCCTTCCCCTTCACTCTGCCCTCCTTTCCTTCATGGTGGTCTTCTGCCTTCCTGCCTTCCCCTTCACTCTACCCTCCTTCCCTTCATGGTGGTCTTCTGCCCTCCTGCCTTCCCCTTCACTCTGCCCTCCTTTCCTTCATGGTGGTCTTCTGCCTTCCTGCCTTCCCCTTCACTCTACCCTCCTTCCCTTCATGGTGGTCGCTGCCCTCCCTGCCTTCCCCTTCACTCTGCCCTCCTTTCCTTCATGGTGGTCTTCTGCCTTCCTGCCTTCCCCTTCACTCTACCCTCCTTCCCTTCATGGTGGTCTTCTGCCCTCCTGCCTTCCCCTTCACTCTGCCCTCCTTTCCTTCATGGTGGTCTTCTGCCTTCCCCTTCACTCTACCCTCCTTCCCTTCATGATGGTCTTCTGCCCTCCTGCCTTCCCCTTCACTCTGCCCTCCTTTCCTTCTGAGTGGTCTTCTGCCTTCCTGCCTTCCCCTTCACTCTACCCTCCTTCCCTTCATGATGGTCTTCTGCCTTCCTGCCTTCCCTTCACTCCTGCCCTCCTTCCCTTCATGGTGGTCTTCTGCCCTCCTGCCTTCCCCTTCACTCTACCCTCGCTTCCCTTCTACATGATGGTCTTCTGCCTTCCTGCCTTCCCCTTCACTCTACCCTCCTTCCCTTCATGGTGGTCTTCTGCCCTCCTGCCTTCCCCTTCACTCTGCCCTCCTTTCCTTCATGGTGGTCTTCTGCCTTCCTGCCTTCCCCTTCACTCTACCCTCCTTCCCTTCATGGTGGTCTTCTGCCCTCCTGCCTTCCCCTTCACTCTGCCCTCCTTTCCTTCATGGTGGTCTTCTGCCTTCCTGCCTTCCCCTTCACTCTACCCTCCTTCCCTTCATGGTGGTCTTCTGCCCTCCTGCCTTCCCCTTCACTCTGCCCTCCTTTCCTTCATGGTGGTCTTCTGCCTTCCTGCCTTCCCCTTCACTCTACCCTCCTTCCCTTCATGGTGGTCTTCTGCCCTCCTGCCTTCCCCTTCACTCTACCCTCCTTCCCTTCATGATGGTCTTCTGCCCTCCTGCCTTCCCCTTCACTCTACCCTCCTTCCCTTCATGATGGTCTTCTGCCCTCCTGCCTTCCCCTTCACTCTGCCCTCCTTTCCTTCATGGTGGTCTTCTGCCTTCCTGCCTTCCCCTTCACTCTACCCTCCTTCCCTTCATGGTGGTCTTCTGCCCTCCTGCCTTCCCCTTCACTCTACCCTCCTTCCCTTCATGGTGGTCTTCTGCCTTCCTACCTTCCCTTCATCTCCCCTCCTTGCCCCTCTTCTCCCCTCCCTTCCCCTCCCTCTGCTTTCCGACCTTACCTTACCTTACTTTACTTTCCCCTCCCCTCCCTTCCCTCTATGATGTACCTCAGCCTCAACCCCTTTCCCCTCCCTTTCTCTTTTCCCTTTCCACTCCTTCGTCCCTTTACCTTACTCTTACCTCTCCTTCCCCACCCCATTTCTTCCCTTTAGTCCTTGCCTTTTCTCTTTCCCCTTTTCCCTTTTCATTTTCCTCATCTCCTCTTTTCATGCCCTTTCCCCATTACATTCATCTTTCTTTTTCCCCTCTGTCTTTCCTCCTACTTCTTCCTTCTTCATCTTTCTCCTTCCTCTTCCCTTCCTTTTTTCGTTTCCCCCATTCTTCTCCTTTCTTCTAAAAAAAATATTTCCCCTTTCGCCTCCGCTTTCCTTTCTCTCTTCTTTCTCTTTCTTCTCTCCCTTTCTTTAACTTTCCCCTTCCCTTCTCTTTCCGCTTCCTTCTCCTCTTTCCCTTCCCCTACTTCTACCCCCTCCCCTCCCCTTGACCTTGCCCTTCCCTTTACTTTACTTTTTCCCTCCCTCTCTCTCCTTCCCCTTTTTCTTACCCTTCCACTCTTACCTCCCCCTCTCCCGTTCCCCTGTCCCTTACCCCTTTCCTCCCCTTCTCCCCCCCCCCCTTTAACCTACACTACCCTTCCTCTTCCCCTTCTCCTTCTCTTTCTCCTTCTCCTTCCCCCTCCCCTTCTCCTTCTCCTTCCCCTTTCCCTTCCCCCTCCCCTTCCCCTTCTCCTTCCCCATCCCCTTCCCCTTCTCTTTCCCCTTCCCCTCCTCCCCCTCTTCCTTTTTTGCTTCTCCCTGATTCCGACAGCCATTAAGGCACCGCCATCTCTTGCTTTCTCCCCCCCTTCCTATCCTATCCCTT
>BOPN01000722.1:141075-146075 GCA_017312705.2 Penaeus japonicus | reverse complement strand
TGTTTTACTCTCAGGCAAAGTTGTATTTAAGTCTCCACTCTTATTCCTGCGTTTCTCTTTATCTTTTTCATGTCCTGTTTTCCCCTTTTCTTCATTCTTATTTCTTCCTCTTTTATTTCTCTCTCTCTCTCTCTCTCTCTCCGTCTCCCTCACTCTCACCCTCACCCTCACCCTCACCCTCACCCTTACTCTCACCCTTACCCTTCCCCCAACCTCAACTTCAACTTCACCCTCACCCTCTCCCTCACCCTCACCTTCACCTTCACTCTCACTCTTACTCTCACCCTCACCCTAACCCTCCTTCTCTCCTTCACCTTCTCCCTCTCTCAGACAAAAAAAAAAAAAAAAAAACCCTAGCAGTGTATGAGAGAAATACACTCGACATTTCTCGATAGCGAGTTTGGTTGCACTGACCAATGTCTGAGCTCTGCTACTCGCCACACCGTGAAATTGCTTGCTCTCTCTCTCTCCAGTCTCTCTCTCTCTCCAGTCTCTCTCTCTCTCTCTCTCTCTCTCTCTCTCTCTCTCTCTCTCTCTCTCTCTCTCTCTCTTTCTTTCTTTCTTTCTTTCTCTCTCTCTCTCTCTCTCTCTCTCTCTCTCTCTCTTTCTCTTTCTCTTTCACTTTCACTTTCACTTTCTCCCTCTCCCTCTCCCTCTCCCACTCCCACTCCCACTCCCACTCTCACTCTCGCTCTCACCCTCTCTCTCCCACTCCCTCTCTCGCCCAGTCCCTCTCTTGCCCACTCCCTCTCTCTCCCGCTCCCTCTCTCTCCCACTATCACCCCCTCTCCCTTTCCCATTCTCACCCCCTCTCCCTTTCCATCTCCCTCTCCCTCGTCACTCCCATTCCCATTTCCTCTCCCACATTCACACCCATTTCCTCTCCAACTCCCACACTCTCTCTATCTCTCTCTTTCCCACTCCCCGTCTCTCCTACTCTCCCATCCCCCCCTCCCACTCCCCACTCCCCCTCCCTCTCCTTTATCTTCCCTTCCCCTCCCCTATCTCGCCCAATCTCCCAGCCTCTCAGCCCTCTCATCAAACTATCTCTTTATCTTCACTTTGTATAATCAGTCCAGCGCCGCTCTCCTCTTGTGACTCTCCCACCCTCTTCCTTTTCTTTCTTTCTCCCTCTCTCTTTTACCTCTCCCTCCCTCCATCCCTCTTCCTACATCCTTCTCCCTCAATCCTTCTTCCTCCCTCTCTCTCCCTCTCCCCGCCCCCCTCTTCTCTCTACCTATTTCCTCTTCCTTCCTTCCTTCCTTTCTCTCTCTCTCTCTCTCTCTCTCTCTCTCTCTCTCTCTCTCTCTCTCTCTCTCTCTCTCTATCTATCTATCTATCTATCTATCTATCTATCTATCTATCTGTCTGTCTATGTATCTATCTATGTATCTATCTCCCTCTGTCTCTGTCTCTGTCTCTCTCTCTCTCTCTCTCTCTCTCTCTCTCTCTCTCTCTCTCTCTCGTTTCTGGCGTCTTTTCCCTCGTCCCTTCCGTGTGTAACTTTTCCCCTTGCTTCCCCCCTCCTCCCTTAGCACGCAATTTCTTTCCGCTTTGTGTGTCCTCGGTTCTTTTCTGCTTCCTCTCTCCGCCTGTCTACGGCCTCCCACCCCCCCTCCCCAACCTTCCCTTCCATTGACACACCTTTTCTCTTTCTCCCCTTTCTATCCCATCCTTTATCCCCTTGCTGTTTCTTTTTTTCTCTCATTCACTTTCTTTTTTCTTTCTTTCTTTCTTTCTTTTTTTCATCTCTTTTCTTCTCTTCTCTTCTCTTCTCTTTTCATTTCTTTTCTTCTCTTCTCTTCTTCTCTGCTCATCTCTTCTCTTCTTTTCGCCCAATCTCCCAGCCTCTCAGCCCTCTCATCAAACTATCTTTTTATCTTCATTGTGTATATCTCTTCTCTTCTCTTCTCTTTTCTCCTTTCCTCTCCCCTTTTATTTTCTCTTCTCTGCTTTCCTCTCTTTTCTGTCTCTCTCTCTCACTCTCTCTATCTCACACACACACACACACACACACACACACACAAACACACACACACACGCACGCACGCACGCAATACTCCCTCTGCCACTCTCGCCAGGCCACCAGCTCTCCCCAATCACCTCGGCCAGTAATTCTAATCCTAGAAGTTCATGTCAGTAATACAAAAACGGAGATACTGTAATTCCAAATCGCCAGCTAGAAATTTATGGCCTGATATATCTGTGCCCTACAAGTTTGTTTTTTTTATCTTTCGCAGACGGACGCTGCAAATTATATGTTCAGTTAGTAGTAGTTAGTACGTGTTTCGTGAAAGAATAAAACAAAATTAGAGAATCACGTCCCAAGGCCACTACGACAAACCGACAATGTACCACTACATGACGTATCTTTCTCTGTTTCCTAATTGCCACTGAAAGGAAAAGGTGATGTCTTTGCTGCCAGTTTCTTGATTTATCAATAAGTTTGCAAGTAGAGAATTACTGAGAAAGTTACTGATGGATTGTAATGAAAACTTATATGTGGTTTGGCCATGGCTAGGGGAACAAATTACTACTATTTTGGTGGTGATCTGAATTTACGATGAAACTGATGGTTTCATTGTTATGTGATCCGTTCTAAAAGATGATTCTGCTCGGTAATGCATTTTTTAAATATTTCCGTTATAAAATTATCATTTCAATGCGACTACATGCAACAAAGACCCTTACGAATCCGGCCATGTCTATCGATAAAACACAGGACACAAACATCCTTCTCCCGGCGAAAAGAAGCAGGTCAACAGAATTCCTAAATGATAATCTGCGAGCGTGTGTGTGCCGCAGTTAACAATGACACCGCCATTACGGGCGCGGAGATGTGTGTTCAACCGCGCAGTATCACCGGGTTGTAAAACGTGTATTTCCCGGTCCCGTTATGGCGACGTAAAGCGTATTTCCCCCACGGTTGTATTACGGCGACGTCCCTCTTATCTGTCTCGGTGCTTCCAGTTGGAAACTAGTTTTATATCGGCCTTTATGAGCGAAGACTTACACGTACTTGCTTTTACGAGACCGGCGCTGGTGTGGAGGGGCGGGGTGGGGTGGGGGGGGGGAGGGGAGGACTGGAAATCTGCGTGTGGGAATTTGTGTATTTCGTCGATCAGCGGAAGTCGCTTTTGCTCGTAGGTACTCGGCACATTTCACATTTTTATTTCACTATTCTTGTGCGTTTACTACAACTTACATTACATCATTATATGAGTTACACAGACATGCACGGATGGACGCCTGTGCATAAAGTATCATCTTTTTCCAATAACGGAGACTATTCCAAGTCTTTTGTGTTCTCCAAACTTGATAACACTTCGCTAAACAAACACCAAAATGCAAACTCTCAGAACTTCACCTATAGATCTTATGTCAGATCTAAAAAAATAATAATAATAATAAAAAAATAAATAAATAAAAAATAAATAAATAAATAAAATAAAAACTGCATTATAATTCGAAATAATAGTACTAGTGAGAGTAAAAACATTTAGAGTGGCGATCTTTTCTAATACCGGATCCAGACGACTTTGTTCCTCCTAAAAATCATAATAAATCACGGAACAAAAGATACTGAAGAATTGTAACCTGCAGTGCGTTCCCTCTCTCAACCCTCTCCCTGTCTCTCTCACTCATTCTCTCTCTTTCTCTTTCTCCTTCTACTTCTCGTTCTCTTTCTCTTTATCATTCCTATTCCCCCTCTCTCTCTCTCTCTTTCTCTCCCTCTCCCTCTCCCTCTCCCTCTTCCTTTTCCTTTTTTCTTTTTCTTTTCCTCTCCCTCTCCCTCACACTTTCATTTTAATTCTCCCCCTGCTATTCCTATTCTCATTTCCATTCAAATTCTCACTCCATTCCGCTCTCTCTTTCCTTCTACCTCTCCTTTTCCCTCTCCCCTCCCTCTCTCCCCTTCACCTGTGAAACCAACCAGCCATCTTGACAACACGTGAGGTGTATAGCAGTGGTGGTGGTGTCCCCAACCATTACGACTTGCCTCCAAGATTAATCACGCTACAACCTCCCCCACCCCCCACCCTAGTAAGCCCCCCCTCCCACCCCCTACACCCTAAGCCCCCCTCCCACCCCCAACACCCTATTAAGCCCCCCTCCTCCACCCGAACCTAAAAAAAAAATCTTGGACACATTATTTCCTTTTGATGACTGTTCCTCCACCTGCCTCACTTTTTCTCACGATTACGTCATGTCTTAGAGGGAGGGGGGGTGGAGGGAGGGGGAGGACAGATCGGTCGGGCAGGGATATATGAGGAAGGAGAACGACGGCCTGTGAGAGAACCCAGGTGGATGAAAGTGGAATAAAAGTAGATAAAAAGTGGAATCGTGAGAGACACAAGTAGGGAAATGTGGAATACAGGTGGATAGAACTGGAATCAGGGAGATACAAAGTTGGATAAGGATAAAAGACACAAGAAACACAAGTGGATCTAAACAGAAATCAGCGAGAGATAAAAGTGGATAAGAAGAAAATCCGTAAGAGACAAAAGTGGATGAAAGAATCCATGAGAACAGGTAGATAAAGTGGAATGAGTGAGGAAGCTAAGTGAAGAACAGCAATTGGTCTCAGGGGAGAGGGGGGGGGGGAATGGAAGGAAAGTCAATGAAACATGAAAAAAGTGGCCTTATCAGAAGAGAAATCGGAGGAGGATGACAGCCCAAAGGAGGGGAAAGGATTTAGATATACATATGAGCGGAAAGAGTGTACATGAGAAGAGAGGATAGATGAGGGGAAAGTGAGTAGGAGGATATACACGCAAGGGAAAGGATAAACACGAGGGGAAAGAATATATACTAGAGGAAAGGCTATGTATGAGAGGAAAGGAAATGCATGAAGGAAAAGGATATAAAAGGGTAGAAGCGAGAGAAAAAGAGAGAGAGATGGGAGAGAGAAAGAGAGAGAGAGAGAGAGAGAGAGAGAGAGAGAGAGAGAGAGAGAGAGAGAGAGAGAGAGAGAGAGAGAGAGAGAGAGAGAGAGAGAG
>BOPN01000722.1:111631-116631 GCA_017312705.2 Penaeus japonicus | reverse complement strand
TGGCGGAGTGGTTGTTTGTTTTGTGTTTAGTAATGTGTATCTTTAAAGCAATATTATGAATGGTTCCATTATATGCCATTGTGTGAAGACTCCAAAGGTTTGCAACATCCTTTCTAGTTCGTACCATCCTGCCCTTGTTGTACCATCCTTCTTTGACTGTACCATTCTCCCCAACTTGTACCATCCTTTCGAGCTTGTACCTTCCCACTCAGCTTGTACCATCCTCCCAAGCCTGTACCATCTTCCCGAGCTTATACCATCCTTTCCAACTTCTTACACCTTCTCGAACATGTACCATCTTCCCGAGGTTGTACCATCCTTCCCATCTTTACTATTCCCCTCAGCTTGTGCCATTCTCCCAAACCTGTACACTCGCTTGTACCACCCTTCCCCGCTCGTACCATTCTCCCAAATCTGTACTCTCGCTTGTACCCCCCCTTCCCCGCTCGTACCATTCTCCCAAACCTGTACTCTCGCTTGTACCACCCTTCCCCACTCGTACCATTCTCCCAAACCTGTACTCTCGCTTGTACCACCCTTCCCCGCTCGTACCTGCATGCAACATCAGCAGCTGCACAGACGGCGTTTGGCGTGCAATTGCAAGGGAGTTTCCGTGTAATTCAATCTCTGGCCTTGAAGTTCTCGTCCCCGATACAAGAAGGATTAGATTCCATGCAACAATTCTTTCTCCTTATTCTGATTTTCATTCTTATTATCATCTTGTTATGATTGTTTTATTTGTATCGTTATTAGTATTATCGTTGTTGTTATCACCATTATTATTAATATTATCACTGTTATGATTATTATTACTATAGCATTATCATTGTCAGTGTTATCATTACACTTATCAGTTGTTATTATTATTAGCTTTATTATTGTCATAATCATTATCATTATTACTGTTATTATAATTATCATTATCATTATTATCAACAATATATTATGTAACTATTTGATTATTATGATTATGATTTATATTATCATTGTCATTATTCTTACCACTAATCCATCCTTATATCATCACCATCCTCATTATCATGAATAAGAAACAAAACTTGAAAACAAGTAAATTAATAAAAAATGAAAAAATAAATCAACAACAGACCTTTTTTCATCCCAACAACAAGCAAGTTCAGTTCGGGATTGTGCAATAGTTGTAAATCCTTTTGCAAATGAATATCACAAATCTCCTTGTAACATCATAATCAAAATCTTTTTCCGGATGCAATACAAACAGCGCCCTAGCATTTATGAAACGTAATCCGTCAGCAACTTTCTTTTTGTTTCTTTTTCTTATTCTTTTTTTTTTCTCTCTCTCTCGTCCGGATATTGTTATTATTTCTTTCTCCTTCTCTTTCTATTTGCTTCTTTGTCTCTGGCTCTGTTTCTGTCTCTCTCTCTCTCTCTCTCTCTCTCTCTCTCTCTCTCTCTCTCTCTCTCTCTCTCTCTCTCTCTCTCTCTCTCTCTCTCTCTCTCTCTCTCTCTCTCTCTCTTTCTTTCTTCCTTTCTTCCTTTTTTTCTTTCTCTCTTCCTTTTTGTATCTTTCTCTTTCTTTCTTTCTCTCTCTTTCTCCCTCTCTATTCTCTCTCTCTATTTCTCCCTCTTCCTCCCCTCCCCCTCCCTCTTCCTCCCCCTTCCCCTCCCCTTCCTCCTCCTTCTCCCCACCCCCCACCCCCTCTCCCTATCCCCATCCCCATGTGTGTATATATGTATATATATAATATATGCATACATTCATATATATATATATATATATATATATATATATATATATATATATATATATATATATGTATATATATATATATATATATATATATATATATATATATATATATGTATGAATGTATGCATATATTATATAAATATATACACACATATATATATATATATATATATACATATATATATAAATATATATACATACATATATATATATATATATATATATATATATATATATATATATATATATATATATATATATATATATATTGGGAGGTAGAGAGAGAGAGAGAGAGAGAGAGAGAGAGAGAGAGAGAGAGAGAGAGAAGAGAAGAGAGAGAGACAGACAGACAGAGAAGACGAAAGAGAAGAGAGACAGAGAGAGAGAGAGAGTATGAGAGAGAGAGAGAGAGAGAGAGAGAGAGAGAGAGAGAGAGAGAGAGAGAGAGAGAGAGAGAGAGAGAGAGAGAGAGAGAGAGAGAGAGAGAGAGAGAGAGAGAGAGAGAGAGAGAGAGAGAGAGAGAGAGAGAGAGAGAGAGAGAGAGAGAGAGAACGAGATAGATAGAGAGAGAGAGACGGAAAGTGAGAGACAGACAGACAGAAAGAGAGAGAACAAGAGAGAGAAAGGAAACGAAAGGGAGAGAAAGCCAGCAGAATACGAAACAAACAGACAGACAGACAGACTGACAACAGCCCGATTCTTCTCGAACCGCCACCAGAATCCAGTTGGGCGAGATCCACATGCATGGAACACAGTTTGCGAAATAATGATCAGCGGGTTTTATGATGAAAGTAGGAGTCCTGGCAACATACCACCCAACATAGCGGCACTGTTTTAAGGGGGGCTTGTGATAGCCATAAACGCCGACCATTTAATGAGGACGTGAGGGCGTGGGTGGTGATGGTGATGGCGATGGTGATGATGATGAGGCCGGGTGAGAGACTAAAAGAGGAATGGAGGGAGAGAGAGTGAAAATAGAAAGAAAGAAAGAAAGAAATAGAAAGAGAGAGAGAGAGAGAGAGAGAGAGAGAGAGAGAGAGAGAGAGAGAGAGAGAGAGAGAGAAAGACGGACACAGACAGACAGACAGAGAAAAGCAAAGGAGCGGGGTAGAAGGAAGATCGTAGACGACTGAGAATAGAGGAAAAATAGGCTCAGAAAAGAAGAAAAGAGGAGCAGGTAACGAGCGTAGGATGGCGGTGGAGCGACAGGAAATGGAGGGCGAAGAGGGGGGAGGGTAANTGTGTGTGTGTGTGTGTGTGTGTGTGTGTGTGTGTGGGTGTGTGTGTGTGTGTGTGTGTGTGTGTGTGTGTGTGTGTGTGTGTGTGTGTGTGTGTGTGTGGATGTATGTATGTGTGTGTGTGTGTGTGTGTATGTGTATGTGTATGTGTATGTGTATGTGTATGTGTATGTGTGTGTGTGTGTGAAACCTGTAATTTAAATAGGTATATGCTTGTTCTTCTTTTAATGGAATTCAAAAGTTTGTATATAAACATTAAAAAAGATTTTTTAAAATATAATTATTTTTTTCGAATACACATAAAAGTATGTTATGCATAGAATACCTAATCTGAACTTATTTAAATTGGACTGCAGTGTGGCTTATACTTTTGTTACATAGATAGATAGGTAGATAAATAGACAGAAAGATAGGTGAATGGAGATAATAAAATAGATATATAAAATGTTACCCTCTTACCCGGTTAAAAAAGTGACAAAACTGTTATGGCTGCATCAATATCTATTTTTATTTTTCTTCAAGATATCCAAAGATTATCATAGTCATTATTCCCGTCCTTATCAGAACCATCACTCGTACCAAATGCAGTATCAAACCATGGTGTCACAGCAACCATCATAATCGGTACCATCGCATATCGCATTTCCAATTAATAAAAATAATAATGATAATAATAATAATAATAATAATAATAATAATGATGATGATGATAATGATAAAATAAAATCTTTAAAAATCCTTTTCCATCAACACTGCCCGCGTTGCCACTACATTATCAGATTTTCCCTGTTGCTTTATCAGATTCATGATATTCAAATTAACACGATTTTTTTTCAGTCAACACTCCTGTTATCAGTGTCCTTATCATCACTATCATCTCGTTTTCGTTTTGGAATGGCGGAGTGGTTGTTTGTTTTGTGTTTAGTAATGTGTATCTTTAAAGCAATATTATGAATGGTTTCATTATATGCCATTGTGTGAAGACTTCAAATGTTTGCAACATCCTTTCTAGTTCGTACCATCCTCCCCTTGTTGTACCATCCTTCTTTGACTGTACCATTCTCCCCAACTTGTACCATCCTTTCGAGCTTGTACCTTCCCACTCAGCTTGTACCTTCCTCCCAAGCCTGCACCATCTTCCCGAGCTTATACCATCCTTTCCAACTTCTTGCACCTTCTCGAACATGTACCATCTTCCCGAGGTTGTACCATCCTTCCCATCTTTACTATTCCCCTCAGCTTGTGCCATTCTCCCAAACCTGTACTCTCGCTTGTACCCCCCTTCCCCGCTCGTACCTGCATGCAACATCAGCAGCTGCACAGACGGCGTTTGGCGTGCAATTGCAAGGGAGTTTCCGTGTAATTCAATCTCTGGCCTTGAAGTTCTCGTCCCCGATACAAGAAGGATTAGATTCCATGCAACAATTCTTTCTCCTTATTCTGATTTTCATTCTTATTATCATCTTGTTATGATTGTTTTATTTGTATCGTTATTAGTATTATCGTTGTTGTTATCATCATTATTATTAATATTATCACTGTTATGATTATTATTACTATAACATTATCATTGTCAGTGTTATCATTACACTTATCAGTTGTTATTATTATTAGCTTTATTATTGTCATAATCATTATCATTATTATTGTTATTATAATTATCATTATCATTATTATCAACAATATATTATGTAACTATTTGATTATTATGATTATGATTTATATTATCATTGTCATTATTCTTACCACTAATCCATCCTTATATCATCACCATCTTCATTATCATTTCATTATCATTACTGGCTCGCTATATTTTCTCCTTTAAGATGAATAAATAGATGAATAAGAAACAAAACTTGAAAACAAATAAATTAATAAAAAAGGAAAAAAATAAATCAACAACAGACCTTTTTTCATCCCAACAACAAGCAAGTTCAGTTCGGGATTGTGCAATAGTTGTAAATCCTTTTGCAAATGAATATCACAAATCTCCTTGTAACATCATAATCAAAATCTTTTTCCGGATGCAATAC
>BOPN01000722.1:84131-89131 GCA_017312705.2 Penaeus japonicus | reverse complement strand
CTCTGTCTCTGTCTCTGTCTCTGTCTCTGTCTCTGTCTCTGTCTCTGTCTCTGTCTCTGTCTCTGTCTCTGTCTCTGTCTCTGTCTCTGTCTCTGTCTCTGTCTCTGTCTCTGTCTCTGTCTCTGTCTCTGTCTCTGTCTCTGTCTCTGTCTCTGTCTCTGTCTCTGTCTCTGTCTCTGTCTCTGTCTCTGTCTCTGTCTCTGTCTCTGTCTCTGTCTCTGTCTCTGTCTCTGTCTCTGTCTCTGTCTCTGTCTCTGTCTCTGTCTCTGTCTCTGTCTCTGTCTCTGTCTCTGTCTCTGTCTCTGTCTCTGTCTCTGTCTCTGTCTCTGTCTCTGTCTCTGTCTCTGTCTCTGTCTCTGTCTCTGTCTCTGTCTCTGTCTCTGTCTCTGTCTCTGTCTCTGTCTCTGTCTCTGTCTCTGTCTCTGTCTCTGTCTCTGTCTCTGTCTCTGTCTCTGTCTCTGTCTCTGTCTCTGTCTCTGTCTCTGTCTCTGTCTCTGTCTCTGTCTCTGTCTCTGTCTCTGTCTCTGTCTCTGTCTCTGTCTCTGTCTCTGTCTCTGTCTCTGTCTCTGTCTCTGTCTCTGTCTCTGTCTCTGTCTCTGTCTCTGTCTCTGTCTCTGTCTCTGTCTCTGTCTCTGTCTCTGTCTCTGTCTCTGTCTCTGTCTCTGTCTCTGTCTCTGTCTCTGTCTCTGTCTCTGTCTCTGTCTCTGTCTCTGTCTCTGTCTCTGTCTCTGTCTCTGTCTCTGTCTCTGTCTCTGTCTCTGTCTCTGTCTCTGTCTCTGTCTCTGTCTCTGTCTCTGTCTCTGTCTCTGGGGGAGTGAGGCGAGGGAGAGAGAGGGAGAGGAATAGGGGGTGGGGAAGAGAGGTGAGGGAAAGGGAGAGGGGGTGAGAGAGAGAGGCGAGGGAAAGGGGTGAGAGAGAGAGGCGAGGGAAAGGGGTGAGAGAGAGAGGCGAGGGAAAGGGGTGAGAGAGAGAGGCGAGGGAAAGGGGTGAGAGAGAAAAGAAAGAAAGGGAGAGGAGGTAAGAGAGAGGTGAGGGAGAGGGAGAGGGGCCAAGAAGGAAGCGAGGGAGAGGAAGAGGGGGTGGGGGGGGAGAGAAGTGAGGGAAAGGGAGATGGGGTGAGAGAGAGAGGCGAGGGATAAGGAGAGGGATAGTGGGTGAGGGAGGGGGGTAAGGGAGAGAGGCGAGGGAGAGGGATGAGGGGGAGAGGCGAGGGAGAGGGAGAGCTGGTAGGGGAGAGAGGCGAGAAGAGTGGGGGGGGGGTAAGGAGAGGAGGGGGGGCGTCGGGTCAGGTTGTGATGCTGATTAAAATTCTGTGAGAGCGTGCGACTCCTTCCAAAACTCCCGTCCCCCGCCCTGGCTCGCTAAACTTACTCTCGCTCTCGTCCTCTCTCCTTTGCTCCTACTCTTGCTGTCTTTATCTTCATCCCTATCTCAGTCTCCTCCTCCTTCTCCCACTCCCTTTCCATCTTCCCCCTCAGCATCTCCCTCTCCCTCTCCCTCTCCCTATCCCTCTCCTTCTCCTTCTTCTCCCTATCCCTATCCCTCTCCTTCTCCTTCTCCTTCTCCTCCTTCTCCTTCTCCTTCTCCTTCTCCTTCTTCTCCCTCTCCCTCCCCCAACTCCCATCCCACCTCCAACCCAAAAACCCTAGATAGATAGATAGATAGAGAGAGAGAGAGAGAGAGAGAGAGAGAGAGAGAGAGAGAGAGAGAGAGAGAGAGAGAGAGAGAGAGAGAGAGAGAGAGAGCGGTCCTTGGTGCTTTGTCCCCTCTGCTCTTCACGCGCTCTGCCCGCTCTTCCTCCCAGCTCTTGAGTGTTTTCCCTTCCACGCCATTTATTTGGGTGTGTTTGTTGCATTTTTCTTCATCTTTTTTCTACTGTCTTTCTCTGTTGTTGTTTTTGCTGTTGTCTTCCAGGAAATCCTGTTTTGTTTCTTTGACTTTCGAGAGTATTTAGTTTCTCTCCTTCAACCCCGCCCCCTCCCCCCATCTTTATTCATCATGTCCCTTCTACTCTGTGTGTGTGTGTGTGTGTGTGTGAGAGAGAGAGAGAGAGAGAGAGAGAGAGAGAGAGAGAGAGAGAGAGAGAGAGAGAGAGAGAGAGAGAGAGAGAGAGAGAGAGAGAGAGAGAGAGAGAGAGAGAGAGAGAGAGAGAGAGAGAGAGAGAGAGAGAGAGAGAGAGAGAGAGAGAGAGAGAGAGAGAGAGAGAGAGAGAGAGAGAGAGAGAGAGAGAGAGAGAGAGAGAGAGAGAGAGAGAGAGAGATTTCTACCAACCAATACCAGAACGTATTCCAGCCATTTCCTTCATCTGGCTTCAACACCCCCCCACCCCCTCCAACCCTGAGGGAATGCATCCTTCGTGTCGCGCTACTTGCTTCCTTGAAGGGTAGGGGAGGGAGGAGGAGAGGGATGGGGGGATGGGTTAAGGGGAAGTCAATCGACATACACACATACACATACACAAAAAAAACGGATATGTTCTTAGAAATACTGTCTTTTATCGATGTTTATGAATCTTATATAGTAAATGCCATGTGTCAAGGTAAAAACATTTAAATATCCATGCTGTAGGAACAGATGAAACAAAATATATCATATTAAATGAATGACATAATCTGTTCAAGCTCGTATAGTATATTGCACATAACCAACCAATAACGACAAGAGATTATATTTCATCAATATGCAACCAAATAGTAAAATGTATTTCTCCACATTTCCCGTTGACCCGTGAACAGGTCTCATAAGCCTGTAAGAAAATGGAAAGAGTTTTTTTTACAGTATAACCAGTCAAAAGAATAGCCAGTCAAAACAAGAGAAAGACAGAAAAAAAAGAAAGAACAGTTAAAAAAAAATCACAAACAGGTCAGTCAAAAAAATAAAATAAAAAACGTTGCTGAGATAAAACAGTCTATATAATGTTTACAGAAAGGAGAGTCAATCCCAAATGTTTACGGAAAGAAGAATCGGACAAAAGGGTATAGAAACATCCAGTAAATAAAACATTTGTACAAAGAACACACAGTAAAATGAAAACCATATAAAAGAGGACAGAAAACGCCATAAAAACGACCTAAAAAAAAACTAAAAAAGTGGGAAAACAACCAAACCCGTCATACTTTTCTTGAAGTATCTGCAAGAGTTTGCCAGAACAAATAACCTCGTCTCATATGAGGTCAGGCCATTCGAACTCGTCTGCCTCGTAAGAAAAAAGAGTAATAGAGCCTTGGAAAGAATACACAAGTGTCTTGGAGAAAACGAGAGAGGAAAAAAAAAATCATGAAAAAAAAAAAATCTTCTCAAATAGTCTATGAGAAAAAGTCCAGCCAGTTAAAAAAAATCACCTCAAACTTTAAAACATGAACACTTTTAATGAAATATATATATATATATATATATATATATATATATATATATATATATATATATATATATATACATTTCTCAAAACTGAAAAATCAAAACATAAGACATCAAACCAACTATCATTAACTCCCACATGTAGATCAAACGGCAACTCGGATGAAAAGACATGCCAAAACTATCTCCAGTCCATACGGAACATGAAGCCTGGAAACACACAACACTCGCCAGTTCGAGGAAAGGTAAGACCGCGATTTAACAAGGGCCACAGATGGAGCCACCCCGCTGCCCTGATTCCATTATGAGGCCAGACCAAGTTATGCCGGATCTTAATTATCGCAAACTGTCTTCTCGGAAACTCACTCACCCTCTCTCTCTCTCTCTCTCTCTCTCTCTCTCTCTCCCTCTCTCTCTCCCTCTCTCTCTCCATCCCTCTTCCCCTCTCCTCTTCCTTCCCCTCTCTCCTTTTCCTTCTCCCCTCTCCTCTCCGTCCCTCTCCCCATCCCTCTCCCAGTCCCTATTCCCCCCCACCCCTGTCCCTATCCTTCTCCCTCCCTCTCCCTCTACCACCCCTCTCTCTTTCCCTTTCCCTCCCCCTCTCCCCCTCCCTCTCCCAGCGCCTATCCCACACTCACCTCACCCCTCTCCCTATCCATCTCCCTCCCTCTCCCTTTCTCTCTCCCTCTTCCTCTTCCTCTCCCTCTCCCTCTCCCTCCCTCCCTTCCTCTCTCCCTCTCCCTCTCTCTTCCTCCCTCTCTCTCTCTCCCTCTCGAGTGGGGCTGCTGCATCAACGAACAGAAAGGTCTCTTCATCAAGTGTGCCTGGAATCTCGAAATGTTCCGGAGTTTTCTTCTGGAAGCCATGGTCATGCATCTGTTCAAAGACACCAACCACATCCAACGCCTCGTGGGTATCTGCCCGGAGAAACTGTGCCTCGTCACCAAGGTCACCGGCCGTACCCTAGCCTACAACATCCTGATCAGTAGTCTGAAGCAAAAGCAGAAGTACCTTGTTCTCAAGAAACTCTGCGTTGTTTTGAAGGCATTCCACGAAAGGGATTTCGTCCACAACAACCTCAGCCTGCAGAACGTTTGTATCAAGACCACCTTTGCCGGTATCCAGATGACTCTCACCAACTTCACCTCCACCGACCTGGCTGGAAACTACACGGCGGTGGCAGGCGATTGGGTCGAAGGCACGCACTTCGCACCGGAGATGTGCGGCGGCGGGAAAACGCGCCCGTGTTCCCCCAAATCCGATTTGTATAGCCTCGGTAATATTATTTTCTGGATATTCGGCGGACACCAATGGATTCCGGGCCACCTCTAGAACTGGTACAGAAGGAGCCAAGACAAGGACCCCAACATGCGAGTCGACGTCAGCGAACTAATGAAAGACATCGATACGCAGATCAAAGCAGACGAAAACGCTGTGAAGAACGTGGGGAAGAGCACGCTGCCTTCGAAGCGCAGGCCGTTCACGAACTGATCACTCGTCCTTGCGCGATTTATAGCCGAGAGGGCGTACCTTTATTTCGTTGGTTTCCTGTATCAAAATAGGTGTGTGTATATACATACATACATGTATATATATATATATATGTATATATATATATATATATATATATATATATATATATA
>BOPN01000722.1:76631-81631 GCA_017312705.2 Penaeus japonicus | reverse complement strand
TTTAGGGCGGGGGAATCGAGGAAGAACAAGCGAGCTAGGAAATAAAAGGAGGAACAGAGGAAACACAAGAAAGCGAGTAAAACCGATGAGGAACGAGGTTAGGGCAGGAGAGGAGATAACAGGAGGAGGACTCGAGAGGGCAAGAAAGAGAAGAAATATCACGAGGAAGCACAATAAAGTGAGGAAATATATGGATGTATAGAGGATGCACAGCATAAAGAGGAAATGCGAGGAGGATTGGGAGATGAACAATAATGAGGCGTAATATGAGGAAATGAGAAGGGACAGTAACGAGGGGAAATATCAAAGTAAGGGAGCATGAGGACAACTGGAGAATTCACAATAAAGCGTGGAAATATGGATAGACATGAAGGAGAAAAGAAAAAAAACAGAAAATAATAAGAGAATACAAGGACCATAAAAACAGGGGATAAAGACAGACGAAAAAAAAGGGCAACTGATCAATTTGGCGAGAGGCGGGAGAGCCCCAAAGAGAGGAAAATAATCCCAGCCAAAGGGACCCGAAGGGAGCGAGCGTCGACGCCCGCCCCCTATGCGTCCCGTTTTAATAATATGTCCCTAAGTCCAACACTGCCACGAGAGATCACCTGCCCTTACGCGAACTATTGGATAATGCATGGCACAAAATCCTTTCATGTCGCGATATTGCCTCGGGACGACAGCCTTCCTTGGGGAGGGAAGCCAATATTTCATTAGCAGCGGGGCATTTTTCTTCCTTTTCTTTGGATTGTGTTTTAGGACGACTTTCGGGAAACGAGAAAATTGGGGACTGATATTGACTGGATATGGATATTCCAATGAGTTGCAAATCAGTGAATAAATACACGTATACACACATAGGTATATGATATGTACTGATAGATAGGTAAATAGACAAATAGATGGATAGACAGACATGGAGTTGCAAACATACATACACAAAAGTACATTCATACATACATACATAGGACAATCATACATATATACATGCAAATACTTCATGCAAGCACGTGCATATACCTAAATGCATGTGTTTGTGCACGTTCGTATCCGTGCATGTGTGTGTGTGTGGGCGTGTGTGTGTGTGTGTGTTTGTGTGTGTGAGTGTGTGTGTGTGTGTGCTTGAGTGCGTGTGTGTTAGAGTGTGCATATGTGTGTGTGTTTGAGTATGTGTGTTAGTGTGTGTGTGTGTGTGTGTGTTAGAGTGTGTATATATGTGTGTTTGAGTGTGCGTATGTGTGTTAGAGTGTGTATATGTGTGTGTGTGTGTTTCAGTGTGTGTGTGTATTTAAGTGTGTGTGTGTGTTTGAGTGTGTTTGAGTGTGTGTGTGTGTTAGAGTGTGTATATGTGTGTGTGTATATGTGTGTGTGTGTGTGTGTGTGTGTGTGTGTTAGAGTGTGTGTGTGTGTGTGTGTGTTTGAGTGTGTGTGTGTGTGTGTTAGAGTGTGTATATGTATGTGTGTGTTTGAGTGTGTGTGTGTGTGTTTGAGTGTGTGTGTGTGTGTGCGTGTTTGAGTGTGTGTGTGTAATTGAGTGTGTGTGTGTGTGCGTGTTTGAGTGTGTGTGTGTGTTAGAGTGTGTATATGTGTGTGTGTTTGAGTGTGTGTGTGTGTTAGAGTGTGTATATGTGTGTGTGCTTGTGTGTGTGTGTGTGTGCGTGTGTGAGTGTGTGTGTGTAATTGAGTGTGTGTGTGTGTGCGTGTTTGAGTGTGTGTGTGTGTGTGAGTGTGTGTGCGTGTGTGTGTGTGTGTGCATGTGTGTGTGTGTTTGAGTGTGTGTGTGTGTGCATGTATGTGTGTATGTTAGAGTGTGCATGCGTGTGTGTTTGTGTGTGTGTGTGTGTGTATGTGTGTGTGTGTTTGAGTGTGTGTGTGTGTTTGAGTTTGTATGTGTGTGTGTGTGTGTTTGAGTATGTGTGTGTGTGTGTCACAAACACAGAAGACGGAGACCCACGTTGTAGACGAGCTTCGGCAAAGTCGAAGCCTGAACTCTCGCAAAAGAAGAACCAGACAGATGGTTCAGCCACACAAATTGCAAAAACTTCAAGACACTTTGCTTCGTTTATCAAAGAATTTCGCCAGGATCCATTTATCAAAGAATTTCCAGACCAGAAACGGTGTCCAATCAAGAAGGCGACAGAAAAGAAGAAGAACGAAGAGCGCATTCTACAAACAACAAACTCACCAAGACGGCAATTCACGGGTTCAGATTCTTGGCCGAAGCCCATTAGAGTCTTAATTAATCTGAGAGAGAGAGGGAGAGAGAAACAGCACGAACAAGCAGACGAGTATACGGTGAGTACGATATTCCACCACCAGGCTTCCAACAGCCTTGGAAATGCACCGTGATTTTTTTTTCTCTCTCTCTTTTTTCATTCTAGAGAACGTATGTGTTTTTGTTTTTGTTTTTCATTCGTATATAAAATGCCTTTTTTGTGATAGCAACAGAGATGAAAAGCGATTGCAAAAAGAAAACGAAAACTGCTAGCGCAGTTTAAATGTAAAATATGAACCTGGTGTAAATGTAAGCCTCCTCTTGTTGAATTTAATTAAGTAGACCCGAATGGAAGTCTTGAGAAACTGGCGCGTGGTACAGCTGCCAGACGCGCGATAACTGTAATTATGTGAGGCAATACGATAATTCAAGTAAACTGGGCGATAATGTCTGCGGAATGGATTTACACACGCATACACTTACATGGATGTATACATACATGCATATGTGTGTGTGTGATTATCTTCTGTATGCATGTATCATTGTTTGGATACTTATGTATTTTTCAATATATGCATGTATGTATATATTATCATTTGTATTTTTATATGTGTGTATGTATGTATGTATGTATGTATGTACGTATGTATGTATGTATGTAAGTATGCTTGTTTGTTCGTTTGTTTGTTTGTATGTATGAATGTATTTATGTATGTATGTATGTGTGTATATCTGTGTGTGTGTGAGTGTGAGTGGGTGAGTGTGAGTGTGAATGTGTGTGTGTGTGTGTTTGTGTGTGTGTGTGCGTGTGTGTGTGTGTGTGTGTGTGTGTGTGTGTGTGTGTGTGCGCGTGTGTGTGTGTGTGTGTGTGTGTGTGTGTGTGTGTGTGTGTGTATGTATATGTATGTATGAATGTATGTATGTATGCACTTCAAGTCACGTTCCACTTTTTTGTATTCCTATTCCCTTCATCGGATACTGAAGAACAAAGAATATCAACATGTAATAATGAAATATATAATACAATGCAAGTATTGAAAGTGTCTGAGAAGAGGTAAGAATTAGGATTAGAAATTAACATGCCTTTTTGAAGTCTACGGAAAAAAAGTCTTGATTGACAAAAAAGGAGAAAACGTACTCTTACCTTTACGGCGCAATAGCAAAAGAAAATCACTGAAGTAATAGAAAAAAAAAACTAAATTCACTCTACTTTAATCATGCAATGGCAAAAAAAACATTAAATACGCTATACCCTAATGATACTACGAAGAAAACATAATTTACATCCTACCGTGTCAATATATATAAAAAAAATACTGTATATTTTATCACAATGACACAACAGGGAAATGAAAACACAAAAATAAGTAACTAAAAGACCGGATTCCATTTTCACGTCTCGAGATCGACATCCAGGATATAAAACCCAACTGCCTCATCAATTCAATAAACCTCTTGTGCATATAGTATTTTTTCCCCGCCATCTTACAAGGTATTATGTCATAAGTCCTCAAAAACACCAGGAGATTAATTAAGATGAAAAAGAAAGCTGAAAAAAATAAACTTTATCCGGAGTATTTGTCTAAGAGATCCATCCAGGAAATGTGGATTAGGAACTTTGAAAATAAGTTAGCAGAACTTGTGGTAGAGCATAATGTGGGGCTTCCGGGTGGATATTCTTTGTTTGTCATCCTCGCGTGCTATTCCGAAAATAGTTCAAGAACTTCAGAAATGTTGTGGATCAATAAATGTTGGTAGACTGGTTTTAAAAAATAGAGATAGGTAATTAAATAAATAGACAGATGGATAGATAGATATAGATACAGACATAAATATGAACTTTTCTGCATGGCTCGTGATCTCGACGCATAAATCTACGGTGCAAACACGCCAGATTTAAGTTACTATTTGCTGGATACAGAATGTATTGGCAGGTCACTTCAGAATGTAATGTAAAAGAAACTAAATGCAGACTTTGCAACGAAGAATATAAACGAGTACTTGAACATTATATCTCAGAGTACATTGTGATACAGCCTCTCAGGCCACCTAGCATGAGATATGCAGAGTTATGTAATTATTTCATATCATCAACTGCACCAGAAGATGTACTTATGCTATATCCGAAATTCGATATGTGATATCCTATTACAACATTTATCAAATGTATTTTCACAGTTGATATACTAGAGAATATAATCATGTTATTACCTTAATTTGTAATACAATGTTAGCAACAATGCCATGACCCTACATCAATGTATAAAAGCTTGTCCATGCCTGTGCAGTTAGCCAGGGTGGTAAATATAGCACTAAACTAACGTATTTTAATGAACACGTTTCATCAGAATTTGTAATATAATGTTATCAACAATGTCATGACCCTACATCAATGTATCAAAGCGTTCCCACGCCTGTGCAGTTAGCTAGGGTGGTAAATAAAGAACTGAACTAAACTAAAACTATTTCCTCAGTGTCACGTGGTAAAACCTTTCAGACATCAAGTATGAGGCACGTATAACATTATGACTATTTCATATGATCTATATACTGCAAAATATACAAAAGTTATATTCCAAATTCGAAATGTAGTACTATGTTATGAACATATATAAAATTTAACAAAGTATACTTGAACGATACATTAATGAATTATGGACCATATGATTTCTTTCCTCATTGATTGATATACTATAGATATAATTATGTGTTAACCTAATCCTGTAATGAAAAATTGCCACATAATGTCATTATGTATCATGTATCAAATGCATCAAACCTTGCC
>BOPN01000722.1:60000-63621 GCA_017312705.2 Penaeus japonicus | reverse complement strand
TTTGGGCTTGTTGTGAATTTATTTTTGAGCTTGTTTATTGGGTTTATTTTTGGTCTTGTTGTATTGGATTTATTTTTGGTCTTGTTGTATTGGATTTGTTTTTGGTCTTGTACTGAATATATTTTTGGTCTTGTTGTATTTGATTTATTTTTGGTCTTGTTGTATTGGGTTTATTTTTGGTCTTGTTGTGAATTTATTTTTGGGCTTGTATTTAATTTATTCGGAGACCTGTTGTGTTGAACCTGTGCATCTATTAAATTTTCGATCTATTACTCTGTATTTTGGTTTAATTTGTTCAGTTTTTGTTTTCAATTTAGTCATTTTTTCCCTCTGAAATATATTTGTTTTTCATTGACTTTCCTTACTTTTTTTATCCAAGATGTTTTCCTTTTTATATCTGAAATTTACAATTATTTGCATCCATATTTCCATTCATTATTCAATAGCAATTTTCTCTTTCTTCCTTTTCTGCAACATTTCAACATCAAAATACATGTCATTCACGAGGAAGCATCAAATATCAATCCTGAATTAGCGAGAGCTGATACGAAGAAAAAAAATAATTGAATAAAACCTTAGAAGGAATACTGAATCAGAATAAATTATATGTGATGATTTGTAATATATCGAATTTGAAATGTTCTAGAATGTTCTGAGACATTTCCCAGTCAGATGCAAAATGTGGGTTTGGGAATCCATTAGCGGGGAGTTATTCTGAGTACATACACGTACATGCACGTATATGCACGTACACACATGTGAACTTGAGAATTTTCTCTATCTCTCTCACTTTTTCTCTTTCTCTCTCTCTCTCTCTCTCTCTCTCTCTCTCTCTCTCTCTCTCTCTATCTATCTATCTATCTATCTATATATCTATCTATCTATCTATCTTTCTATCTATCTTTCTATCTATCTATTACCCTTGTTTCCTTGTTTCCTTCCTTCCTTCCTCCCTCCCTCCCTCCCCCTTTCTCTCAACTCCCCCTAACTCTCTTCTGTGTGTGTGTGTATATATGTATATATATATATATATATATATATATATATATATATATATATATATCAACCTCTATCTATCTGTCTGTCTATCTATCTATCTATCTATCCAATTCCCTTAAAAGACGAGTATGTGTAATATAAAGGAAAAACGTGATTACGTGACTGTTCCCACTTAGGCTGTGCTCTTCCTGCTCGCCCGGTAACCTATTTTCGTTCTTTCTTCTTATCGCTCTCGCTCTCGCTCTCTCTCTCTCTCTCTTCCTTTTGATATGTACGTAATCACTTGTCTCAATAAACTCGTCAAAGTCAAAGTCAAAGTCTCTCTCTCTCTCTCTCTCAGGAAGGAGGAGGAGAAGAGATGAAGGAGGAGGAAGGAAGAGGAGATGAAGGAGGAGAGGAGACGAAGGAGGAGGAAGGAGGAGGAGAAGAGATGAAGGAGGAGGAAGGAAGAGGAGATGAAGGAGGAGAGGAGACGAAGGAGGAGGAAGGAGGAGGAGAAGAGATGAAGGAGGAGGAAGGAAGAGGAGATGAAGGAGGAGAGGAGACGAAGGAGGAGGAAGGAGGAGGAGAAGAGATGAAGGAGGAGGAAGGAAGAGGAGATGAAGGAGGAGAGGAGACGAAGGAGGAGGAAGGAGGAGGAGAAGAGATGAAGGAGGAGGAAGGAAGAGGAGATGAAGGAGGAGAGGAGACGAAGGAGGAGGAAGGAGGAGGAGAAGAGATGAAGGAGGAGGAAGGAAGAGGAGATGAAGGAGGAGAGGAGACGAAGGAGGAGGAAGGAGGAGGAGAAGAGATGAAGGAGGAGGAAGGAAGAGGAGATGAAGGAGGAGAGGAGACGAAGGAGGAGGAAGGAGGAGGAGAAGAGATGAAGGAGGAGGAAGGAAGAGGAGATGAAGGAGGAGAGGAGACGAAGGAGGAGGAAGGAGGAGGAGAAGAGATGAAGGAGGAGGAAGGAAGAGGAGATGAAGGAGGAGAGGAGACGAAGGAGGAGGAAGGAGGAGGAGAAGAGATGAAGGAGGAGGAAGGAAGAGGAGATGAAGGAGGAGAGGAGACGAAGGAGGAGGAAGGAGGAGGAGAAGAGATGAAGGAGGAGGAAGGAAGAGGAGATGAAGGAGGAGAGGAGACGAAGGAGGAGGAAGGAGGAGGAGAAGAGATGAAGGAGGAGGAAGGAAGAGGAGATGAAGGAGGAGAGGAGACGAAGGAGGAGGAAGGAGGAGGAGAAGAGATGAAGGAGGAGGAAGGAAGAGGAGATGAAGGAGGAGAGGAGACGAAGGAGGAGGAAGGAGGAGGAGAAGAGATGAAGGAGGAGGAAGGAAGAGGAGATGAAGGAGGAGAGGAGACGAAGGAGGAGGAAGGAGGAGGAGAAGAGATGAAGGAGGAGGAAGGAAGAGGAGATGAAGGAGGAGAGGAGACGAAGGAGGAGGAAGGAGGAGGAGAAGAGATGAAGGAGGAGGAAGGAAGAGGAGATGAAGGAGGAGAGGAGACGAAGGAGGAGGAAGGAGGAGGAGAAGAGATGAAGGAGGAGGAAGGAAGAGGAGATGAAGGAGGAGAGGAGACGAAGGAGGAGGAAGGAGGAGGAGAAGAGATGAAGGAGGAGGAAGGAAGAGGAGATGAAGGAGGAGAGGAGACGAAGGAGGAGGAAGGAGGAGGAGAAGAGATGAAGGAGGAGGAAGGAAGAGGAGATGAAGGAGGAGAGGAGACGAAGGAGGAGGAAGGAGGAGGAGAAGAGATGAAGGAGGAGGAAGGAAGAGGAGATGAAGGAGGAGAGGAGACGAAGGAGGAGGAAGGAGGAGGAGAAGAGATGAAGGAGGAGGAAGGAAGAGGAGATGAAGGAGGAGAGGAGACGAAGGAGGAGGAAGGAGGAGGAGAAGAGATGAAGGAGGAGGAAGGAAGAGGAGATGAAGGAGGAGAGGAGACGAAGGAGGAGGAAGGAGGAGGAGAAGAGATGAAGGAGGAGGAAGGAAGAGGAGATGAAGGATGAGGAAGGAGGAGGAGAGGAGATGAAGGAGGAGGAGAGGAGATGAAGGAGGAGGAGAGGAGATGAAGGAGGAGGAAGGAGAAGGAGGAGGAGAGGAAGAGAGGAGTAGTTGAAGGAGGAGACAGGATGAGGAGAGGAGATGAAGGAGGAGGAAGGAGGAGGAGAGGAGATGAAGGAGGAGGAGAGGAGATGAAGATGGAGGAGAGGAGATGAAGGAGGAGGAAGGATGAGGAGAGGAGATGAAGGAGGAAGAGAGGAAGAGAGGAGGAGATGAAGAAGAAAAAGGAGACGAAGAAGAAGAAAAAATAAAAGGGGATGAAGAAGATGAAGTAAAAGGAAAGGATGAAGAAGAGGAAAAAAAGAGATGAAGAAAAATGAGACGAAGAAGAGGAAGAAGAATAACAGGAGGAGAAGCGAAAGGAAATGATGAAGAAAAAGAACAAGAGGAGAAGAAAAAGAAGGAGGAAGGAGATGAAGAAGAAAAAGAAAAAAGAGAAAAAGGAAAATGAGAAGAAGACGAACAAGAAGAAAACGGAGATGAAGAGGAAGAAAATAAAAAAGAAGAAGAAGGGAAAGCAAAAAGGATGAAGAGGAAGAACAAGAAGAGAAGAAGGTAAAGGAAAAGAGAGGAAGAAGAAAATGAACAA
>BOPN01000722.1:47500-52500 GCA_017312705.2 Penaeus japonicus | reverse complement strand
TCACTCAGACTGTAACTGTCATCCGAAAAAATTACAGCTTCCATTCCCACAAAAAAAAAAAAGAAAGTCATCTCAAACGTTTTGCGTGCTAGAAGTCACGTCGTAAAGATGAACGTCACTTCTTATCACTAATCCCACATCCTCTGTGAAGCAAAATTTCCGACAAAAACACACGATAAGATTCCTGGAGGTGAGTTATCACAGCTGCCATTCTTCTTCCGACCGGCGTTTGTTTCCTGTGATGGTCTTTGCCATTTTTTCCGGGTCGCGTAGTCGTGATCCATGTAGAGCAAGTTAAACAAAAGAAGAAGAGAAATAACTCCTTCTACAACGGTGAAGGATGCATGTAAGTAGTAAATTATCTGGAAAATGTGATAATGGTTGCCTCCTTGACGCTAGGATTTCGTAAGCCACATCTGCATCCCGTCCCACCGACCTTCAAATTCTGACCCGATTCTAGCTCTTGGGGGAATAACCGCCCTGCGTCGTGATTGGCTCTAAGCGAGGGCCAAAGGGACGAGCCCCTCTTCTGATTGGCTGCGGTTAGTTCTCCGTGGAGGCGGACACCCGAGAACGCACGCTGATTGGTGGTCACCGAGAGAGAGCGTGGATTGGCCGAGGAAAAGTAAATCTCCTTGCGCCCTATTTGGGAAGGGTCATATCTTGCGTGAAATTGCATCTTACTCGTAGTATAATTGCAACCTTGACGTCAGCGTTTCGGTTCTTTGAACTTGGAAAATGAGTAACATAATGTAAATATTTATTCATAGGGCACGACCGAACCATAAACATAACTCAAAAAGTTTGCTCAGAAGTGTGTTATCACCAGCACTTTAGGACGAAAATGTTTTCCTTAAGTGAATGGATTAAGTGGAACGATGATGCAAAATAGAAAAGAGGACGAAACAAAAATAACATAACGTAAATGAACCTTTTTTCTTCTTATACAAGATAAACATGATAACAAAAATCTCCTAATCATATTCTATCCTAAAAATAAGGCTACACACTAGCAAAGAACGCTAGTCATTAACGCTAAAGAAACACACAAAAATCAGATGACTCAAGTCTGCAACATGACCCCGTGCTTATGCAATGAGGAAAGGTGTTTAAAAGGCTTTCGTGGCAGATATTGCAAAATTCAACCTTGATTTCATTGAAAGACGACTGGAGAATTTTCCTTCCTATTGTGTCGAATCTTCTCGTCGCTCGCAAGGTCTGTGTTTCAGCTGACTTTGCAACAGCTGCAAATGCAAGGGCTTTGAATAATAGAGACAAGTGATTTGCCGTTTCTGAAGGTGAGGCTAATAATAGAGAAATAGGGAACAGAATTTTCTCTTGATCCAACTCTCTCTATCGCTCTTTTCTTTCTCTTTCTCTCTCTCTCTCTCTCGCTCTGTCTCTCTCTCTCTCTCTCTCTCTCTCTCTCTCTCTCTCTCTCTCTCTCTCTCTCTCTCTCTCTCTCTCTCTCTCTCTCTCTCTCTCTCTCTCTCTGTTCTCGCCTTTTTCTAAGCTCTCATTCGACCTTTTCGACCTTCACACGGAGTATTTTAAGGTTCAGGATAAATTAAATGATATAACAAAAAGTGAATAAATGAGAAACAAATCTGTAAAAAAGAGGAAGTTGATGATGACGAAGCATAGAAAGAGAGAGAGGGGGGAGGGCGGGAGGGAGGGAGGGAGAGAGAGAGAGAGAGAGAGAGAGAGAGAGAGAGAGAGAGAGAGAGAGAGAGAGAGAGAGAGAGAGAGAGAGAGAGAGAGAGAGAGAGAGAGAGAGAGAGGGAGGGAGAGAGAGAGAGAGAGAGAATACAATAATAGTAAGAGAGCGGATGAGAGAGAAAAAGAGAGAGAGGTGACGGTAAAAGAGAAACATAGAAAGAAACGAGAGAGAATGAAAAATAAGCGAATGAGAAAAAAAATAGAACTAACGTGAAAAAGGAGGAAGAGAGAGAGAATGAGAAAAAGAAAGAGAGAGAGAGAGAGAGATAAATAGACTAGGAAAAGCACTTCCACTGTTCCCCGACTCTTTGAAAGCTCTGCGTACACAAATCCAAGGTGTACTCTCTCTCTCTCTCTCTCTCTCTCTCTCTCTCTCTCTCTCTCTCTCTCTCTCTCTCTCTCTCTCTCTCTCTCTCTCTCTCTCTCTCTCTCTCTCTCTCTCTCTCTCTCTCTCTCTCTCTCTCTCTCTCTCTCTCTCTCTCTCTCTCTCTATCTCTCTCTCTCTCTCTCTTTCCCTCCCTCCCTCCCCCCCCCTCTCTCTCCTTATCCTGCCCCTTCCTCTTCTTCGTCTACTTCCCTTTCCTCTTTTTCCTTCTTCCTTCTCTTTTTTTCTACTTCAACTTTTTCCCCACTCTATTCTTAGCCTATCGCAATCGCCTCGTTGTAAAAGTCATCTGGTGTCAAATGTGCATGGGCGGCCGGGAGGCAGTGTGCGGGCGCAAAAAAATCATGGCTGTTTCAAACTGGATTTGGAAACACCTTAGGTTGGTCCGGTTTCTTATTTATTGATTTTTTTCTCTCTCTCTCTCGATTTGTTTTTTTTATTTTTCTCTCTCTCTTTCTCGTTCTTTTTCTCTCTCTCTATCTATCTTTTTCTCATTCTCTTTCTCTCTCTCTCGCTCTGTCTCTCTCTCTCTCTCTCACTCTATCTATTTATCTCTCTTTCTCATTCTATTTCTCATTCTCTCTTTCTTTTTCTTTTCTATCTCTTTCCATCTCTCTCTCTCACTTTCTCTCTATCTCTCTCTCTTTCTCATCATTATCATCATTATACATATCACTCTCATTACCAATATTACTCTCATCATTATCCCCCGTAATATATTCCCCCCAACCATGTACGTACGTTCACAGTATGTATACCTATGTGCGCATGTACATCTCCAGCACGCACATAACGCTATTCAACTAATACGCATTACCTGCAATATGTCATGATGCAACAAGACTATTTTTGGTCACAATATCTATCATCCTCATCAACCTCGTAGCCGCGCGTTGCATCTTAATGCAAGCACTGAGTCAGACGCGCGAGCAGGTTTCCTTTCACAAACGCCTCTTGCAAGCGGAGTCTGCTGCTCAGTTGCATGGCTCGAGCTGCTGTTGCTGTTAGTGCTTTGTCTGTTTCTTTTTTGTGCTCTGTGTGTGTGTATGTGTGTGTGTGTATAATTAAATAAATAAATAAATATATATATATATATATATATATATATATATATATATATATATATATATGTGTGTGTGTGTGTGTGTGTGTATGTGTGTGCGTGTGTGTGTGTGTATGTGTGTGTGTGTGTGTGTATAGATAAATATATATATATATATATATATATATATATATATATATATATATATATATATATACATATATATATATATATATATATATATATATATATATATATATATATATATATATATATATATATATACAGTATGTGTGTGTGTGTGTGTGTGAAAGAAGCATAAGAGGAAGATAACAAAAGGAACTGACTTACGGTCTTGCAAGCACTATTCCAGTCGCCCAAACGTCTAGAACCTTTGATTGCATATTTGACCTTGCAATGCGAGAGTTCAAGTGATGTCAGAATAAGCAAACCTGGTTTCTGCTGCAGACGCATACACACACGCACATATGTGCATATATGTGTGTGTGTGTGTATGTATATATATATATGTATATATATATATATATATATATATATATATATATATATATATATATATATATATATATATATATATATATATATATATATATATATACAAAAAAAAATGTGTGTGAGTAATATACAGTTTAAAAGAGAGAGAGAGAGAAAGAGAGAGAGAGGGAAAGAGAGAGAGAGAGAGAGAGAGAGAGAGAGAGAGAGAGAGAGAGAGAGAGAGAGAGAGAGAGAGAGAGAGACGAGAAAGAAAGAAAGAGAGAGAGAAAAAAAATAATGAAAAAAAGAAACACCGAGAAAGAGAGTGAAAAAAAACAACATACCAAAAACACAACCGAACAACCAGACAGACAGTCAGCCGGGGCGAGCGAGAGAGGTCAGAGACGCCCTGACAGACAGACAGACAGACAGACAGCTCGTCTCGGCGGGAGGGTAACGTGTGAGGAGCCACGTTCGATCCGCGGAAATCAGGCGTTGCGTCATCTTTAGATCCCCGGTCGCGTCGCTTGGGTTCTGTTCTGCTCTTCCAGGGAGGGGGGGAAGGGAGGCTGTGTGGGGGTGGATGGACTTTTACACATACATACATATATATAAATATGTATATGTAAATATATGTATATATATATGTATATATATACATATGTATATATATACATATGTATATATATATATATCTTATTTATATATTATATATATATACATATATACATATATATACATATATATGTATATATATATACATATATACAAATATATATATATATATATATATTTATATATATATATATATATATATATATATATATATATATATATATATATATATATATATGTTCACACACACACAAAGCTTTCCCTCACAACCGCCACGCTGCGTCATATGTTCCCGGTCCTCCTCGCATGCCTGTGTGTGCACTTGCTTGCTCGTGTGCGTGGATGAAGTAAGAATCAGGTTTACTGCCCAGGTGGCGCAGGCAGTCACGGGATGTCATGTGCTTTCGCCTGAGGGTGTTGGTCCTTTATTTTTGCAATATTCTCCGACAAATTTGCAACTATTTTGCAACTTTTCTCTGCGTGCCCTCATTTGCTGTATGTGGTTTTTTTTCGCCTTCCTTTTTTTATTGCGATTATTTTTATATCTGAAGGTGACTTTGGGATGGAAGGAGGGAGGAAGAGGCGGAGGAAAGAGGAAGGAGAAGAGGGGGTGGGGGGGTGGGGAGGAAGAGGGGAGGTGAAAGAAAGAGGGTGAGGGGATGAGGAGGGGAGAAGGTAAGGGGGTGAGAGGAAGAGGAAGGGAGGAGAAGGGGGGTGGCAAGCAGGAGAAGGGGGAGAAATGAG
>BOPN01000722.1:25000-27500 GCA_017312705.2 Penaeus japonicus | reverse complement strand
TCTCTCTCGTCTCTCTCTCTCTCTCTCTCTCTCTCTCTCTCTCTCTCTCTCTCTCTCTCTCTCTCTCTCTCTCTCTCTCTCTCTCTCTCTCTCTCTCTCCTTCACCTTTGAGATTCGTCTATAATAAATTGATTTTTTTTCTTACTATTTTTGTAAAAGCGAAAAGGTGGTTAGGTTTTATTTGTATGATTATTTGTGTGTGTGTGTTCGTGTGTGTGTGTGTGTGTGTGTGTGTGTGTGTGTGTGTGTGTGTGTGTGTGTGTGTGTGTGTGTGTGTGTGTGTGTGTCCATGTGGTTTTGTAAGCGTGCTTGTGTGTGTGGAGGGGGGGGGGGGATTCTGTGTGTGTGTGTGTGTTTGTGTATGTGTATTGTATTTGTGCTCGTGTGCGTGCGTATTGCAATCTTACAAAAAAGGACTTTAGTAAACAAAGCAATAAAGAACTACAGAGCTTATTAACAAACAATATAGATCATCAGTAAGAACACAACACAGCTATTAAGGTCTATTTGACGTCAAAACACCACATGAATATCAACCTTATGATTGCTCTGTATATTAGAGCCATAGGATTAAAGAAATACAGGAATAGGAAACAAATGATAAACGAAAATGGATGGAAGAATGTAGAAAAAAAAATGATGAGTAGTAGTATTATACTGTTATTGTTTTTATTACTACAAACGAAAATAATTTTGACAAAATATTGAATAAAGTGAAAGTTGATCATTATAGTAATATCAGTTACATAATAGTAATAACGATAATAATAATAATGATAATGATAATGATAATCGTAATAATAATAATAATGATCAGAAGAACAATGATGATGATAATAATAATGATAATGATATAATGACTCTGATAATAAAAATAATTAAGATGATAAAAATGATAATAAAGATAAATAATAATAATGATCACAATCGTGCTAATAATAGTAACAAATAATAACAACAATAATAATAACCAAAATTATAATGATCTTAGGAAAAGTAATAACATCAGTGAATAAACTTTTCAAACTAAACGTGCGAGTACTAAAAATCATGGAAAAAAATAAAACAAGAAAAAAAAGAAAACAGAAAGGCGCCATCACGTCCCCGTTCGCGCATTCGCTATCCGGATCCGTGCGGATTCAAACTTTACAAAAAACGCCTTAAATTGATATCTATTCCCAGAACAAGGATTAAAACGATGAAGACATTAAAAGAATTAATAAAAGAGAAGAGGAAACGGGAAAAGAGAGGGATAAACGGAATGGGAATGAAGAGGAAAAGGACAGAAAAGAGAGGAAGGAGAGGCAGGGGGAAAAAAGTGTTGCCAACTGATGAGTCAGACTTTTTCCCTTCGTGCAATTGGAAATTTGTTGATGAGCAACGGAAAATCTGTTGTGTGTGTGTGTGTGTGTGTGTGTGTGTGTTTGTGTGTGTGTGTGTGTGTTTGTGTGTGTGGGGGGGGTGAGTGTTTTTCTCAGAATTAAGTGTGTGTGCGTGTGTGTGTCTGTTTTAATGTGATATATATATATATATATATATATATATATATATATATATATATATATATATATATTTTTTTTTTTTTTTTTTTTTTTTAATTCTCAGAATAAAGTGTGAGTGCATGTGTGTGTCTGTTTTAATGTGATAGAAATGTTTATATATATATATATATATAAATATATATATATATATATATAATATATATATATATATATATATATATATATATACATATATATGTATATATATATATATATATATATATATATATATATATATATATATATATATATATATATATATATATATATATATGTGTGTGTGTGTGTGTGTGTGTGTGTGTGTGTGTGTGTGTGTGTGTGTGTGTGTGTGTGTGATTTTTTTTCCTGACATTGCATTCATAATTGTACATTAGAGAGTTTAAGTGCGTGCGTGTGTGTGTGTGTGTGTGTGCGTGTATGTGTGTGCACGTACATATTTGGATATGTGCACAATCCCTTCCCAAAACGCGTCAACCAGAGTCGCGTAAGCACAAGCCCCTCCCACCCCTCCCACCCCACCCCACCCCTCTTTCTACACGGCGGGTCATGACCTAAGAAATCAAATAGGAAAAGAGACATCCCATGAAGTTAAGATGCCTCTGACATGTATCCAAAGGAGGATATATATCTCAGACCCGTTGACATGAGTCTGTTCAAAGATAAGAATATTACACTTAATGACCTAGCATGACATGACTAGCGTTTCAGTCATGTCTCAGTTTAAAGTCCCACGTTGATTTAAATCTTACTATGCAACTAGACAATATTAAGACTACATATCAATGCAATATAAGGGAAGGGTCGAGTCCCTAAAAACAGAAAAATAAAAACAAAAAGAAAACATGAGTCACTTTTAGCTTTTTTTTTTTTTTTTATTAAACTCTTACTTAGGAGACGCTTTGCTAAGGAGACCCATTACGAAGGAGATCCTATGCTAAGGAGAACCTATATAAATTATA
>BOPN01000722.1:2500-17500 GCA_017312705.2 Penaeus japonicus | reverse complement strand
AAAAAAAAAAAAAAAAAAAAAAAAAAAANGGGTAGAGGGATGAGGGTAAATTGGGGAGATGAGAAGGAGAGACAGAGATAGTGAAGGAAGTAAGGAGGGTGGGACGAAAAGTAAGGGGGTGATAATGAGAGAAGGGGAGACGGTGAGGGTTGAAAAAGGGGGTAAGATGGGGGCTAGAGGAGGGAATGAGGGGGGGCTTTCGAAGGCAAGGGGGAAGATGGGGGGTGGAGAAGCGGGGGGAGGAAGGGGGGAGGAGCAGAGTTTACGGGAGCAACGAGGTGTGGAGCCAATAAAAGCGTGCAACGACCTTGCACATGATAAGCATCGCTAAAAAGGGGTATGAGAGGGGGCCGATGGAGGGGGGGAAGGCAGAGAAGGGGGGAAGACAAGTCGCTACCGAACACGGGAGATAAAAACAGATAAAAGATAAGGAACCCCTTCTCTCTGACACGATAACGAGACAGACGACACAAATACGACAAGGCAACGACAAACACCCAACACGATTCCAACTGTGACGACGACCATCAGCCACGAGTCATCATGCATGACACCAAATGACACCGATGAAAGCAGAAGTGTCGGTTCGTGCCCTTTGCAATGACACCCTCGCATACCGGTGTCGTTGACTGAAGCCACGACTGTCGGAAATGCCTTAGCACGAGCAACTACTTTCTTCCCACGCGGTGCGATTTGGCAACTTTCTCTCAGAAATCACACGAAGGGTATAATCGTAAAAAAATGATTGTACATTCCATCATTGAAATAAAAAAAAAAGTGATCATATTAGCGAGCATCATAATGATAAAGTGACAAAAAATAATGATAAGCATAATAATGATAATAACAATAAAAATAATAATCATAATAATAAAATAATAATAATCATAATAATAACCAGACAATGAAAAGATGAAGATGAAGACAACGACGATAACAAAAATAATAATAAATAATAAAACTAACCATCCCCCCAATAAATAATAATAATAAAACAAAAATATGCAGACGACACTCACAAGCATCACACCTAATCCAGAACAACAACAACAAGGAAAACTCCACTTTCGAAGGAGCCCAAAGGAAACGAAGGCAAAGGAACCGGTATCCACGAGTGCCACCTGCTCTTCCCCCCTTCCCCTCGCCCCCCTTCCCCCCACCCCGCCCCCTTCCCCCACCCCGCTCCTCTGCCTTCGCTAAGCAGGGAGCCAAACAAGCAACTTCCTTTCCGGTCTTTGATGATCTAGTTACGACGCGGAAGTTTCCGGTCGCCCCCCGCCGCCTTCGGATCACCTCCCGAGTACCCGCTACCGCCACCGCCGCCGCCGCCTCTGCCGCTGCCGAAGTCGCTGAAGGTACGGATCGGGGGTGGGGTATGGGGGTTGAAGGGGGAGGGGGAGGGTAAAGGGAGGGGATGGGAGAGGAAGGAAGAGAAGTGAAGGTAGGAGGAAAATGGACGGGGAGTGGGAGGAGAAAAAGGGATGAGGAGGGGGGGGGTGGAGGGAGTGATTGAGGAAGGGAGGGAGGGAGAGGAGGAGGAAAAGGCAGGAGGAAGAGGAGGGGGAGGGAAGGAGGGTAAGGAAGGCAAGGGAGAATGAGAAGGATGAAATGAAAGGGTGGGGAGAAAAATAGAAAGAAAAAGAGGGGAGAGGGAAGGAAAAGGGAAGGAAGGGGAAGAGGAAGAATAAAGAGAAAGGGAAAGAGGAGACGGAAGAAGAGAAAGGGGAAGAAGAGACGGAAGAAGATAAGGGTGAGGTGGAGGAAAGGAAGGGAAAGGGATAGATGGAAGGGAAGAAAAGTGGGAATAATAAAAGGACGAAAGAATAGGCATGGGAACGATGAAAGTAAAGAATCATACAAGAGGAAAAGCGAGAGGGAGATGAGGGGAATAGGAAAAACAAGGAAAAGGGGGAGGGTGAAAGGGAAAAGGGAGAGAAGGGGAGGGGAAGATGAAGAAAGGAGAAGAAAGGGTTAAAAATACATCCACTGTTTATCAACGAGAATAAAAAAAAAGATAATCTCGCAAATTGAGGAAAAAAAAAATCGTAAAAAATCGTAAAACAAAAAAGGCAGTGTTGATGAAAGGAATAATTAGGTGTATGGTGAGGGGTCGGTATGGTGGTGTGGTATTCGTTCAGGTAGCCAATATTGTGTTCGTTATATAATATGGTGTCATGGGAGATTATATGGTATCCTGGTGGCTGATGTGGTGTCATGGTTGTCAATATGGTGCCATGGTAACCGGTATGGTACCATGGTAGCCGATGTGATGTCGTGGTAACCGGTATGGTGTCATTGTCGCCCATGCGGTGTTATGGTAGCTGATGTGGTGTTGTGGTAACCGGTATGGTGTTATGGTAGCCTATGTGGTGCCATGGTAACCGGCATGGTGTCATGGTAGCCGATGTGGTGTGATGGTGGCCGGTATGGTGTCATAATAGTCGTTGTAGTATCGTGACATCCGATATGATGTCATAGTAAAGCCGATATGGTCATCAGAGGTATAGTGACCATCCTCATGTTACAAAACCAAGTAAAAAATCCTAAAAAAGAATATATGGATACACAGAAACCGCGCCAAAAGAAAGTATGTCTAGAATGGATCCATAAAAAATCGATACCCTTTTTGATTTTGGAAGCGTTGGTTCACAAAGGATAGCCTGAAAGTCTTGGTTGCATGAGCTAAGCGGAAAGAGAGAGAGAGAGAGAGAGAGAGAGAGAGAGAGAGAGAGAGAGAGAGAGAGAGAGAGAGAGAGAGAGAGAGAGAGAGAGAGAGAGAGAGAGAGGAGAGGGAGAGAGAGAGAGAGAGAGAGAGAGAGAGAGAGAGAGAGAGAGGGAGAGAGAGAGAGAGAGAGAGAGAGAGAGAGAGAGAGAGAGAGAGAGAGAGAGAGAGAGAGAGAGAGAGAGAGAGAGAGAGAGAGAGAGAGAGAGAGAGAGAGAGAGAGAGAGAGAGAGAGAGAGAGGAGATGGAGAGAGATGGAGAGGGAGAGAGATGGAGAGGGAGAGAGAGAGAGAGAGGAGATGGAGAGGGAGAGGGAGAGGGAGAGGGAGAGGGAGAGAGAGAGAGAGAGAGAGAGAGAGAGAGAGAGAGAGAGAGAGAGAGAGAGAGAGAGAGAGAGAGAGAGAGAGAGAGAGAGAGAGAGAGAGAGAGAGAGGAGATGGAGAGAGATGGAGAGGGAGAGAGATGGAGAGGGAGAGAGAGAGAGAGAGAGAGAGGAGATGGAGAGAAATGGAGAGAGATGGAGAGGGAGAGAGAGAGAGAGAGAGAGAGAGAGAGAGAGAGAGAGAGAGAGAGAGAGAGAGAGAGAGAGAGAGAGAGAGAGAGAGAGAGAGAGAGAGAGAGAGAGAGAAAGTAAGATTATATAGATAAACATTCTCATCATCAATTATACTTACTCTCTCTCGCTTTCGCTACCTCTCGCTCTCGCTCTCTCTCTCTCTCTCTCTGATATATATACATGCATAGATATAGCCGTATCTTTATATATATATATATATATATATATATATATATATATATATATATATATATATACATATATATATATATATATATATATATATATATATATATATATATATATATATATATATATGTGTGTGTGTGTGTGTGTGTGTGTGTGTGTGTGTGTGTGTGTGTGTGTTTGTATATATATATATATATATATATATATATATATATATATATATATATATATATATATATATATATATATATATATACACACACACATATGTATATGTATATATATATATATATATATATATATATATATATATATATATATGTATATGTATATATACGTATATATAGGTAAATATACTTATGTCGTATGTCGTATTGCGTATTTCCTTCTAAAAAAAAAAATGTTCGGAAGCGTTTTTTTTTTTTTTTTTTTTTTCATCTGACATTAAACTACATTAAAGATGATGATGCGATGATAATGAAAACTGATAAATGATAGACGTTAATTTGAATCGGTGATAAGCGCTTGAAGAAAGTAAAAATCAGATTAGATTATGAATATCAAAAGTGATTGATTATAATGGTGTGAATATAAATCAAATTGATAAGGGTCATATCGAAGGAAAAAATATAATAACAAAAAACAAAATTCAAGAGATAAGAGGCATTAAACGAACAATTTAATGTTTATAAGTATAATAATAGTGATAATGATTATCATCATTAATGTTACTATTACCATTATCATTATTGTCATCATCAACAGTAGGATTAGTAATATCATTATCTTATCATTATTACCATTACTGTTTTCATCATCAACATAAAATAAATCATAATAATTTTATCAGGAATGATAACAATAATATCAATAACGTTAATAACAATAATAGCAATAACGTTAATAACAATAATAGCAATAATAATGATAATATGTATTAACAATCATTATAATCGTCATCATTATCATACCACTAATTATTGTAAAGATAGTAATGACTTAATAACAATAAAGATAATGACGAAAACAATAAATCAATAAAACTGTAAGAAATACGACCCAACAAGCCTAAAGGGAAATGGAGTTGATTAGCCTGAGTAGCGCGGAGGGGGAAACGGACTCAAACAAACTAACCCCGGGAAATAAAAGAAAAGAAGCCAAGACGCAAATAATTAAGTAGAAAAGAAACTGTTCCCTCACATTAGCCTGAGGGGAAATGAAGCTTATGAGGAGGAGGAGAATGAGGACAGCGTGTACGTGATCGAGTGAGAGTACGAGACAGGGGAGGAAAATACACGAAATTGAATATGAAAAGTGCATACGTGGAATTAGTCGACGCATTTGGTATTCAGTCACGACATGGAGTCATCAGTCATGATCGATTGTTATTAAGAATGAGAGACAGGATGAGAGAAAGAATAGAGAGATGTGAGAAAGAAGGAGTGGGGGAGGGAAAAGGTAGGAGAAAGAAAGGGGGAGTGAGAGAAAATGAGAGAGAGAGAGAGAGAGAGAATAAAAACAGGAAAGAACAGAGAGAGAAAAAGAAATATCGAAAGAAAGAGAAGAAGGGGATGCACTATTAAATAGAGAGAAAGAGAATAAGAAATCGAGAGAAAAAGAGAAAGAGAATAAAGAGAGAGAGATCGAACGAGAAACTAACGCCCACGCAAACCAACAAACTCTGAAGCAAACAGACAGCGATCAACAGTATCGGAAAATCGCGCCATTGAAACCAGCCCCAACGAGGCAGTAGATCACATGACGTCACGAAGCTTAGCTGATGACGCAATAACATGACGTCACACTCCTCTCACCGGCTCTCTGCATCGGGGATACTTCGGTATTTTTTTTTTCTTCTTTTTTTTGTTCCTATAACTACGCCGCTTTATGGGAGAGTGCGGATGCGATAGAGATATAAATGGCGTTTAAAGGCTTGAACTGATATGTTAGATATTAAAAGACATTACTATTACTGTAAATAACAACGGTGTTATTTATAGTAATAGCGGTGATGGTAATATACATACATACATATATATGTACATATGCACATATTTATCTATTTATTTATGTGTGTGTAATGATAACAATATCAATAAAATAATGTAATAACAATAATAGCAATCATAGTAGCAATAAGGATGATATCGACAACAATAATGACAATAATGATAATGATAAAAACAGCAATAACGACAAAAACACCAATAACAAAAATCAGAACTACCACAACAACAAGAACTACAACAACCATAACCACAACAACCATCGGAACAACAATAACCAGAACCACAACAGCAACCATCAGAACCAGAACCACAACAACAACCATCAGAACCACAACAACAACAACCAGAACCACAACAACAACCATTAGAACCACAACAAAAGCAACAACCATCAGAACCACAACAACAACCATCAGATCCAAAACAATAACCAGAACCACAACAGTAACCATCAGAACCACAGCAACAACCAGAACCACAGCAACAACCAGAACCACAACAACAACAACAGCAACCAGAACCACAACAAAAACAACCATAACAACAACAACAACAGCAACCATAACCACAACAAAAGCAACAACCATCAGACCAACAAAAGCAAGAGCGTCACGCCTGCAACATCATTCCGGCTCAACTTGGTGAGTCTGCACGGCTTCCTCGAGCTGTAGGAGGATCAATAAAGCTCACATTTCCCCTTTTGGAAGCTGGATAATGGCAGTAAGAGCATTTCGTGATCATCGTAGTTCCGTGAAAAGAATTAATCATAAGCTTTTCTTTTCTTTTTTTTCTTGTTTAGCTTTTGTTTTTTGTTTTTTGTTTTTGATTCGTTTATATTCATTATTGGATTGGTATTTAGATCGCGTGTGACTCGCTTTGGGGAATGGAATGTAGGCCTAAGGTGTGCTTGTTTTTTTTTTCATTCTTTTTTTTATGGTTATTCTTTGGTTTATTCATTTTTTTGTGTTTATTCCTAATGCTCTAGGATTTATTTTATAACTCATTGCTTCTACGTTTAATTTTTTTTACCCCTGTTACATAGATATTTCATAATTTTCTTTATTCTGTTTTCCCGTAGTCCTCCCTACCATTTTCCCATTCTCTGTCTTACCTAAAATCCCATTTTCTCTGTCCCTTTCCCATTATTCCCGTTTTCTATCATCGCACATTTTAATACTAATACGAAAGAAAATCCTTCTTTTCCTGCACGTCATCGCTTCGAATTTTCTAGAACGTTGAAAGTTTAAACAGAAAGAAGTTGCATCACAGTGCCAGTGCCTGAAGCAGTGCCAAAAGAGGTCGAGGAATCTGGGTAAAGCTTGGCACTTGGCTTGCTCTTATGTATTATGTATGTAACCTGTGGAAAGTAGGTAAGGATGTATGTATAATGTATTTGTGAATGTGTAGGTACAGAGATAGCATACACACATACGCATGTACACACTTACACACGCGTATTTATGTGGGTGTTTGGGCGCGCGTGTGTGTGTGTGTTTGTGTGTATATGTGTGCGTGTGCGTGTGTGTGTGCGTGTGCGCGTGTGTGTGTGTGCGTGTGCGTGTGTGTGTGCGTGTGCGTGTGTGTGTGCGTGTGCGCGTGTGTGTGTGTGCGTGTGCGTGTGTGTGTGTGTGTATAGGTGTGTGTGCGTGTACATCTGCGTGTGTGTGTGTGTATGTGTGTGTGTGCGTGTGTGTTAATATGAAAGCTTGAGATAAAATAGAATTCAAACGTTAATTAAGGATTTTGATTAAGAGGGAAATCTGCATGACAAGCAAGATGAATGCAGGACACTATGGAGGGAGAAGTGCATGGTTGTAGGGGCGAAATGCATGACGGAAGGAAGAAAATGTGATATTGACTTGAAAAGAATGCATGATACTCGAGAAGAATGTTATTAAACAGGAAGTGCATGATATGAGGGATAAAATGCATTTAGTGAGTGTTAAATTGATTAGGGGATATGCATGACACTAAAAAAAGTATAACAGAAAATGCATGATAGAGGGGAAAAGCATGGTGCATGGCTTAATTCAAAATGTAAAGCAGAAAATGTTGAGATAACAGGAAGAAAAAAAATATATATGAAAAAGAAAAATCAAAGAAATTTAATAACAACGAAGGAATATTGAGTCATAAGTGACAGAAAACGAGGAAATGCATGACCAAACAAAAGCATGACACCACAAGAAAAATTGAGGAATAAGAATAAAATCGAAGAAAAATGAAACCATTATTGAAAGAAAACAGGAATGTGCATATTGGTAGGAAAAAAAATCATACGAAGCAAAAATACATGACATTTAACCCTTTAACACCGGAAATGAATATGTACATGCACTGTCCACAGCTGTTTTGTTTAATCTTATTTCTATTCGATAATTTTTATTGCATTTATTCATCTATCCATCTATCTTTACTCGTAAACGGTTCCCAAAAAGCATTTTCATCTAGAAGTCAAATAACCCACCTTACCTCACCTGTTTACCCCCATTCACTGAAATTTCAAAAAAAAAAAAAAAAAAAAAAAAAAAAAAAAAAAAAAAAAAAAAAAAAAAATATATATATATATATATATATATATATATATATATATATATATAACATATATATATACATATATATATATATATATATATATATATATATATTACCATCACCATCATTATTATTAGGGCCGACGTGGATGGGGACAAGGAACGTTTCCAAGCACATTGGGTTCGAGTCCTGGCTACGGTCCGAGAAAATTCGGGACTTAAAACCGAGTATTCCATCTACTATTATCATTGCTATTAACGTTATGATGTTAACGATGATAACGTTCATAATAACAATTTCATTAACAGAAATAAAAGATTAAAAAACGAAAAAAATCCCGAGATTCATAGAAACAAGTGAAGTCAGGTAAGCTAGTAACTGACTCCTTGGTGACCAAGCGCTTGTGGAGCCATCTATGTGTGAAAAATTATAATGATTATAGTAGGAGTGGAGGGATGGTGAAGAAGGAGGTGGAGGAGGAGGAAGAGGAAGAAAAGAAGGGGTGGTGGTGGTAATGGTGGTGGTTGAGGAGGAGGAGGAGGAGGAGGAGGAGGAGGAGGAGGAGGAAGAAGAAGAGGTGGTGGTGAAGGAGGAGGTGGAGGAGGAGGAGGAAGAAAAGAAGAAGAAGAAGAGGTGGTGGTGGTTATGGTGGTAGTAGAGGAGGAGGAGGAGGAGGAGGAGGAGGAGGAGGAGGAGGAAGAAGAAGAAGAGTGTGGTGGTGACAGCAGTAGTGGTGGAGGAGGAGGTTGGGGAAGATGGCAAGAGGGGGGGGGGATGAGGATGGGAAACATAGCGGGAAGGGGAGGAGGAGGAGGAGGGTGGGAAAGATAGTGGGAAGGGGAGGAGGAGAAGGAGGAGGGTGGGGAAGATAGCGGGAAAGGGAGGAGGAGGAGGGTGGGGAAGAAGAGGATGGGGGGAGGGGGGAGGAAAGGTATCACATGAGCCAACTAGGTCATCACGTGAAGTGGCACCGTGGCACTCGGGGGTATGACGATGCACGTGGTGGCGGGGTATGTAGGTAGGTGGGGATGGGGGGGAGGGGGAGGGGATGGATGAAGGAGGAAAAAAAGGGGAGGGAATGAGCGGCACCTGTAGACGTGGAGAGAATGGGGGGGGGGGGGGGAGAAAGAGAGGGGGGGAGAGAGAGAGAGAGAGAGAGAGAGAGAGAGAGAGAGAGAGAGAGAGAGAGAGAGAGAGAGAGAGATAGAGAGAGAGAGAGAGAGAGAGAGAGAGAGAGAGAGAGAGAGAGAGAGAGAGAGAGAGAGAGAGAGAGAGAGAGAGAGAGAGAAGATATAGAGATAGAGAGAAGGAAAGATAGTTTGATAGAGAGAGAGAGAGAGAGAGAGAGAGAGAGAGAGAGAGATAGTTTAATAGACAGAGACAGACAGACAGAGAGAGAGAGAGAGAGAGAAACTGATAGATAGACAGACAGACAGAAAGAGAGGAAAAGAGAACGTAAACAATAAACAATAATAGACGAGAAACAAATATAATATCCAGAAGATATAGAACTAAAAAGATCTCAAAAGTGACACACGTGTAGCAAACATTTCATTGAATGTATGTCAAAGAATTTTCTAGAATGAGTGGCATGTTTATTGATCTGTAATTCTGCAGATGTCTTCTTCATCCTGTTCCTTCTTTTCTTTTTATACAATTTCTTCACTTTCTCCGTTTTCCTCTTACTTTTACACATTTTCCTCTCGGCCATTCTCTTGTTATTCCTTTGTTTCTCCTTATGCATCTTCCACCTTTTTCTATCTATAAGTCACTGTCAACCTCAGCGCCATCTATTAGTTGATCGAGGAAATAGAACCCGAGGATCAGCAAAGAAGAAAAAAAAAAGTGAGGAGCGAAAAGCGCAAAGCGGGAGACGTTGTATGTGGTGCCAACGCCTTTTTTACAGGTCGCGGTGAAGGGCAACCCCGCGCAGGCAAGTGTTTAGGATTTCTATTAATAATTCCTTCCTATGAAGACCTTGGGAGAGCCCGTTTTCCCCTTCCCTTTAAACAAATCTCAGGAGTAAACCTTTACCCGGCTCTTTTATTTTTGACGGCGTTGGCGTAAAGAATTTTGGTTCTAGTTTCCTTTACAGGCCCCTGTATGTCTCGATCTCCCTATCTCTGTCTGTCTGTTTGTCTATCCATCTATGTCTCTCTGTCTCTGTCTCTCTGTCTCTGTCTCCCTGTGTCTGTCTGTCTGTCAGTCTCCGTCTGTTTGTCTGTCCGTCACTGTCTGTCTGTCTGTTTGTCAATCTCTGTCTCTGTCTGCTTGTCTGTCTGTCTGCCCGCCTCTGTTTCCGTCTGTCTATCTGTCTGCCCCTGTTTCTGTCCGCCCGTCCCTCCATCCGTCTGTATGTATATAAAAATATCTGCGTAATGTATAAACATGCACTTCACACATCTTCATATACTTCTGCTTGACGTGTGTCTGCATTTCTCCCCCAAGCAAGCCAAGTTGCATCGATTCCCAACATCAATACACAGGAGCTGTATCTCGAGGTCAGTGCCTCTGCTTGGCACCGTACGCAGAGGAGGTACGGGTGCCTGCGGGACTGACTGGACACATGCACGGCACATATCGTCCGCTCACTTCAAACAGGACGGTGATTAGACTAACGACCTGTCACGTAATGACTGATCACAAACATTAATATCATTATAACCCTTCAGAGCGTGGGTATAATTAGGCATCCGGTGACAGCAGTCTTACTGACTCCCTTAACCTGTGCTTGAAGGTCAGAAAGGGTGAATTAAGAGTGCAAGCGAGTAGTTTGCAGAGTAAGAACGAGGAAAATAGTGATAGAGAGAGAGAAGGGTTGTCACTCCTCCTCGTGAGTGGCACTGTGCCATAGGTCAACTTTCGTAATATCACCGGCAGAACGCGGACGTGAGCGTAGCAGGTTGTTTAGATTGAGACGTGGGGGGGGGGGGCTTACTTTGTGCTCGGGAGGAGGGAGGGAGAGAGGGGGAAGGTAGCGACGTGGATAGGGGGAAGGTAGCGACGTGGATAGGGGAAGGGGGTGCTACTAGGGTCTTGGGAGGGGGGAGAAGGAGGGGGAAGGGGGTCCTACAAGGTGCTTGGGAGGGCAAAAAGGGAGGGAGGGAGGGGGAAGGGGGATGAAGACGGGTAGAGGATCATACCAAGTGCTTGGGAGAGGGGGAGAGGAGGGGGGGGGTGTCGTCATCACCTGGCTAAGATGGTTGCAGTTCTTTTCAGCTATTCTCGGATCGTTATTTTTTCTTCTTCTTTTTTGTCTGACTCATACTTTGTTTGTTATCATCTTAATGTGCTTTTTGTGTGTTCATCTTTTTTTTTTCTTTTATTATCTGTTCCATCATCTTTGCTAGGTCTTTATCTCCCTCCTCCTCCCGCAAACTCCTTTCTTCCTTCTTTCCCTCCCTCCATCCCTCTCTCACGGCTCTCCCTCCCCCCACCTCCTCCTTTCTCCCTCTCCCCCTTCCTTCCGTCTTTCCACTTTCTTCCCTCTTCTCTATCTCCCTTCCTTCCTTCCCTCCCCCTGACCTCCTCTTCTTCCCTCCTCTCTCCCTCTCCTCCTCTCCTCTCTCCCTCTCCTCCTCCTCTCTCCCTCTCCTCCTCCTCTTCTCCCCCTTCTCTCTCCCTCTCCTCCCCTTCTCCCCTCCTCTCTCCCTCGCCTCCTCCTCCCTTACCCTCCCTCCCTCCTTCTGTCTCTCTCACCATCTCCCACACTTCCTGATACTAACTATACCACTGAATCCCTTTGAAAACCTGTACAGTCTCGGACAACCGCCACTCACCACTAATGAAGCTTCGAATCGCTCTGAACATAACCAGCAAACATCACACGATTTGGCTGTTCGAGACAGGATTCGAAACATGTGTTAAAAAAAAAAAAAAAAAAAAAAAAAACATGACGTACATCGCCGTCACTTCCTCACAGCTTCCTCACATTCGTCCACACTAACCTCATTTATCATAATTTACTCCTGTTTCCCGAATACCTTTTTCAGAACCCAATAACAACCTCATCAACTGATTTCGGATTCTGAACACTGATTCTACTGATTTTCACCATACATGATAATAACCTAGCGTACAGTATTTGTCACCATATACAAGCCCACATGTTGCTATGAATAATAACCTATCACCATGGTTTAATGTGCGGCCTGCTGCTTATCACTATACATTAGAACACATAGCCTGTTACTATATTTCATAACACAGTCTATCATATATATCATGTATTACAATCTAAATGTCACCATACTTCAAAACACATGTCACCTTACATCCAACCCACAACCAGTCACATATATCATACACAACACAATGCACGTCTATACATCACAACCCAACAGCCTGTCATCACCAAACAGCACAACTCACCACCAAACCCCACAACTATCATCACCACACATCCCACCTCACCAGCAGACCTCACAACCTGTCACCACACATCCCACCTCACCACCAGACCTCACAACCTGTCACCACACATCCCACCTCACCACCAGACCTCACAACCTGTCACCACACATCCCACCTCACCACCAGACCTCACAACCTGTCACCACACATCCCACCTCACCACCAGACCTCACAACCTGTCACCACACATCCCACCTCACCACCAAACCTCACAACCTGTCACCACACATCCCACCTCACCACCAAACCTCACAACCATCATCACCACACATCCCACCTCACCACCAGACCTCACAACCTGTCACCACACATCCCACCTCACCACCAGACCTCACAACCTGTCACCACACATCCCACCTCACCACCAGACCTCACAACTATCACACCATACATCCCACCTCACCACCATACCTCACAACCTGTCACCATACATCCCACCTCACCACCAGACCTCACAACCATCACACCATACATCCCACCTCACCACCAAACCTCACAACCATCACACCACACATCCCACCTCACCACCAAACCTCACAACCATCACACCACACGTCCCACCTCACCACCAGACCTCACAACCTGTCACCATACATCACAGTTCAAAGCCACGACCTCCTAAAAGTACCCTGTTCTTGGTGTCTCTCAATCAGACACTCAGGTGATCTGATTGGCACCGAGCTGTCTGTCTGATTATTCTGAGGTGCCTTGGGCTCTTGACAAGTGCCAGATTTTTTTTTATTTTTTTTTTTGTCCTTAATTTTCTTTTCTTTTCGTGTTTTATCAATTAGTTTCGGTAGGGTTGGGTGTGTTGTTTCTGTTTTTATTTTTCTTTCCTTCTTCTTTGTCATTTTTTGTATTATTCTTATTCTTCTGTCCTTTATTTTTCTTCTTATTTTTATTCTTCCTCGTCTTATTTTTCTTCTTATTCTTATTCTTCCTCGTCTTCTTTTTCTTCTTATTCTTATTCTTCCTCGTCTTCTTTTTCTTCTTATTCTTATTCTTCCTCGTCTTCTTTTTCTTCTTATTCTTTATCTTTGCTTCCTACTTTTTCATATTTTTTTTCATCACTATATTATTATTATCTATGTTTCTTCTACTTCTTTTTCACTATCTTGTTTTCTTTACTTTCTTCTTCATCTCCCCCATCCACATCATCACATTGCATCATCATCACCATTATCACCACTGCACCATCATCCCTGCAATCATCTTCATCTTCAGCTTCACTTTCACCTTCATCATCATCACCATCATCATCATCATCATCATCATCAAAACTACCAACACCATGTCAAAATACTCATCAATCATTAACCAAACCATTATCATCACCACCACACCACCTCATCATCACCATAACCCCATTATCACCATCACCAGCGTCATGATCACTTCACATCACCATCACCACCACCATCACTACCACCACTACATCCCCATCACCATCAATCACCATCATCTCCACACCACCTCATCACCATCATAATCACGTCCACAACCACCACCATCATCACCATTACCTTTCTTCTCCCCCCCCCCCCCCCCCCCCATCTTCCTCCTCATCTTCCTCCACCTCCTCCTCCTCCTCCTCTTCCTCTTCATCTTCCTCCTCTTCCTCCTCTTCCTCCTCCCCCTCATTTTTTCCTCTTCAGTTAAAGAGGCGGTATTTTTAGCATATTATGTCACTCGTTGGAAAATATTGTTGACTCGTACGGCATTTTGAAAGGGTCGACTACTGTAGAGGGTGGTTAAAATTGGACAGACAGGGGTTGAAAATTGATGATGTTGCTTATAGTAAATGTTCAATTGCAGAGAGCATTACAGGAAGAGAGAGAGGAACAATTTTTTTGTGTATTTGTATCTAGTTTTATCTCTATTCTCTCTCTCTCTCTCTCTCTCTCTCTCTCTCTCTCTCTCTCTCTCTCTCTCTCTCTCTCTCACTCTCTCTCACTCTCTCTCACTCTTTCTCTCTCTCTCTCTCTCTCTCTCTCTCTCTCTCTCTCTCTCTCTCTCTCTCTCTCTCTCTCTCTCTCTCTCTCTCTCTCTCTCTCCTTCCTTCTCTCCCTCTCCTTTCTTCCTCCTCTCTCCCTTCTACCCTCCCTCTCCCTCCTTCCCTAAACTCACCTGCTGGAAAATGTTATTTATCGCATCATCCCCTCCATTAAATCAGCGTGATGTCAAAGCCCAAACTCCTTGATTATTGCAAGCCACCTTGCAAGCACTCATAAAAGGGTCGTTACAAGCACGCTCAATATGAGACGTGTCATCACTACACCTCGGACGTCCCAGAGAACTTTTACGAATAAATGAGAAATTGAGGAATCTGATGCACCATTGACTTTTTTTTTCATATTTTTTCTAAACTTTAAGATTTTTGTTTTTCGAGATCAGCTGTCCCGACGACTTACCATTTTGGAGTTCCTGTTGGGGTCGTAGATGGGGGCGTCGAGGTCGCATGTGGACGAGGCCAAGGACGAGGACCCGGACTCGCGAGGACTTCGGGTCCAGTTGGTGTTGGGGACTTCGAGGAGGTTGAGAGCCGGGTCGTCCGGAGCGCGGAACGACCTCATGTC
>BOPN01000721.1:394019-406519 GCA_017312705.2 Penaeus japonicus | reverse complement strand
CCATAATAGGTACTGAATAAGTCACGACGTTTCTAATTTGTCCTGAATTCCTCTTCGAAGTATAATCCAAAATGTTTTTACTGTATCCGGAGTGGAACCGTCTTAGGACATCTATTCAATGATTGCACACACACACACACACACACACACACACACACACACACACACACACACACACACACACACACACACATATATATATTTATATTATTTACATACAAATAGATATATTATGAATTTATTTTTCAGTATACCCTTTTATCTTTAGCCGAGAATTCAATATCAACATTAGAGCAGTAGCATTGACGTTAAGGGCGGTATTAGTGTTTTTAAAAAATGAAAGAGATTGATGAAATTTTCATGAAAAGTCGATCTTACTCCATTTGAACCTACTGCATTTAGTTCAGGTCGCGTAGTGGAAAATGGAAGCCCTATTTTATTTTTTATTACTCTAATTTTCCTATGACCACACAACTCCAATGAAATTCGCATATATAGAATACGTGTCACTCGTCCTCCCCCTCCCCCCCTCCATGAAATCAGGTCGTAAAGTACACATAACACCGGAAGACATTCAATATTGAAGCTCGGCTCGAAACAAACTTCAGGGGGAGGGAAAAACTGCAAACAAATTGGGTCGGAAAAATGTCACGAACCAGAGTTCCCCTTTGTAGAATTCTGGCCGGAAATGAAACTTGGGGAGCGAATGCCATAGGAAATTGAAAGCTTCTTGGAACGATACTACCGCCAAGAGAATCGTCCAATCCGTGGAAGAAGAAAAAAAAAAAACAGAAAAAAGTAATGACAGGCCGTAACACAACCGCCACTTAATGCATGATTTGTTGGAATGATTCTTGAATTTGTGCAGTAGTGGTGAGGTGATCGTTACGCTTGAATATTGAAATGTTATTATGATTATCAACATTAGTGTAATTTTCATCTTCTTTATTATCATAACTTTTATTATGTTACCCTTATTTTTCTAATATGTTTTTTGACTGCAGTTGTTATGATGAGGAATGTATTTATTCTTTTATTTTTGTATAATACTCATCTTACATTATTTCTCAATCATTTTCAAAATTGTATGTATAAAACATCACTATAAACGTATACAAAAGAAATGTGTAAGGAGTTATTGGCGTCTAATGTGATATTAGTTTCGAAAAGTTGATTTAGATATTGTGGCAGTGCGTCATTAACATTAAGTAGTAATTAAGATCGTGATGATTGATTTTTAAAAAGTTTTTATAGTGATTTTGAACCCACAGTAGAGGCTGCTTAAGGACTTTCCATTTAGTCATCTAAAATGAATTTGATTGTAATATCTCAAGCAACACGATGCACCAGCGGCCTCAGAGACCAAAAGGTGATTTTGAAATAGTATTAAAAATACATAAATCATAATAAAAGGGATGGAAGTCTAATATTGTTACGTTAGAACATAGAGCCGTCTGCTAGGTGTGCGATGACGTAAGTGAAGAGACGTAGGAAGCCGAATGTATAGAGAGGACAAAGCTAGGATGAAGGAAGGCATTTTTCACTGTTATTGGGGTCATATCTTATGAATCGTCACGAAGGAAAGCAAAACGAAAAAGGAAGCAAGAAACGACTTAGAATCAATATCCACTGGAGATGAGGTTTAAGTGTTAACGGCTTTTAAGGGATATGTTACTGAATCCGAGATTTAATCTGATCCAACATAGTGCTTCGTTCAAATATTGACATACCATTTGTCTGTAACGATATAGATTATATGTTTTCTAAAGAGAAAAGAAAAAAACAAAACAAAAAACAATGACTTGTTTTATTTGTAGCTACGAATCATGAAACCACACACACACACACACACACACACACACACACACACACACACACACACACACACACACACACACACACACACACACATTCATAGATACACAGTAACACGCTCTCACACACACATACACACACACACACACATAAACGTGCATACATGTGTACACTCTATACATTCTCATTAAACGATCGACTCCTTCCTCACTAGCATCATCGCCCCATTTCCGATCAGATATTGTCTATCCAGAACCCATTCTTTGCCTCAATGGGGCGTGAAAGGCACCGAAGACCGCACATTATACTCTGTGCTCTTTTCTCTCCTGAATGTATACACCCCCGATACAGCCAACGGCCTGTATAAGATCTGAGATTCAATGTCCACGCTTCCATCTCTTCCTAATGGCCTGCCCTGCTGTCATTGCGACGGATCTTCTTATTTAGTGCTGACAGGAATGCAAAGTTGTTGTTTTTTCATCTTATTACATTTTATTGTACAGGCATAACTTAAAATGTGTTGGGCTGTAAAGTAAAAGAGGCTGTTTTCCATTACTTCCTTAAATTTTTAGTTTTCTATTTACACTTAAAGTTTCAATGAGCTTCGGAGATCTTTGTTCAGTATCAAGGAAAAAAACGGATTCATTAGAACAACTTGTATTAATGCTTTGTGCATGATATTATAAGAAAACTGAACAAAAATGTCTGAAAATGACACAGTCAAAGTCCTATTCAAGTTTGGGTCAGGGTTAGAACCCTCCCCAAGGTTTATTACATGAGAGGCTGATACACATGTAATTTTAATGGGTGTCCAATCTCAGCAGTTTATGTGGCAAGGGAAACAAATGCGCTGTATTCCCAACAGTTGTCTCGTATAATTTAATTAAAGTAGTAATGCAAAGTTAGCGGTACCCTTTCAAGGAATCGAGGAGGATCATACCACTATATTTACCATTGAGTTTAGTAACTTATTTCTCATGCTTTAGACAAACATCCCCAAGTGGTTGTTTTGAGACTCGGTTGGTATAGAGGAACTTCCGTTTGTATATATTTTTAATATGATATTTAGTACCTGTTAGAGTCTACACACTCACAAACGGGTTTATGAAAAGACGTTATTGTAGTCCAATCCATTCCAATCTCGGAATTCATATCAAATATCATCACGATCAACCATTCAGTCCTACAAAACTAGTTTCCTATCGCAAGTCACCGAATAAAGGAGTGCCGCTATCACTCTGAAGCCTCTAGTAATAGTGAAACTCCCGTCACTGATGCATCAGCAAACATGAACCCACAGTCATTCCACTGCTCGTATTTACACGGATGTTTGTTTTGAAATGAGATGTGTGTCATAAGATTTGGAGTCGAGATGACGAGACAGAACACCAGTGCGTATCAGAGAGCTTGTCAAAGAGAAGAAGGGTGTATAGTATAGGGGATGGATGGAGGGCACTTATGTAAGGTGCTTATGTGAGATTGAGATCCGATGGAGATCACCTTCTGAATGCTATCTCCTTGTTGGCTTTTCTTCCAAAGTAATTGCAGAGAATTATGGATGTTTATAATTATTATGATTATCATTTACACTATTATCATCATTATTATTATTATTATAGGGACGGTTTTATTATTGTTATTACCATTGTTATTAGAGGTGGAGAGAGATAGAAAGAGAAAGAAAGAAAGAAAGAAAGAGAGAAAAAAAGAGAGGGTGAGTGTAAGTGAGAGAGAGAAAGAGAGAGTTATTGCTCAACAGGAATAAACAGTGTATTTATACAACACACTAAAATTGTGTAGAGCGCTATCTCGTTTCCTTTATCAACTGCACATCCAGGAACTGTACCTCAACTGCAACAAACCCTTTTCTTGAGAAAATCCATCAACCGCAGTCTCGAAGGCGAGGGAAAACCAGTTTCACCTGCCAACTTAACGTGGTGCTCGCGACTTTTTTCCGTGTTATATTTTCCAAAGCATTTAGGATTTTTTTTTTTTACCACTAACTTGACTCGCTTAAAGTCTCCGAAATGATCATAGGTTAGGATAATTAATTAAGCCCAATTCTTTGTTTATCCATTAGGAATGACGTTGAAAAGATGTGTCTTGTATGTATTATCGTTATTGTTGATGTCTTTTAGTTCAAGTCCTGTATGTTGTTTCCATTAGATGAGATTTCTCCTCCCTCATTTATATCAAGATAAAAAAGTGAAACCTGTTTTAGTCTTCATTTATAACATACAATGAATCAATGTATCCATCCATCTTAGGGAGAAAGAAACGCTCTTCCCTGCCATTATCCCAAGAAAAACTGTTTGTCAACATTTACCCATCTATCTTGCGAGAGCCTGAGTATATCCCAGCTCGGGCCTAACCCTCGCTTCAAAAATCTGGCGATTAGTCTTACACCCGTGTTCCCACGAGGGGAGGACGACCAACACCTCCCCTCGCGCTCAAGCTGTTAGGCTGACAATCTGTTCTTTCGACTTTTTTCCATAAATCTGTCGAGTATGAGAGGGGGGATAGGTTAGCCGTACGCGGTAAGTAGTTTACGTAACTTTCAATCAAGGGAATTTTAATTTTAGGAATTATCTTCAAGAAATTTGTGTATCAGGATTAGCATGCTTTCCCTGCCCTGCGCGAGTTAATAAAGCTATTCGTATTTATGAGAAGCTGTTTATGCTACGATGATGTCACCTTGGTCGCGTATCAGCATGAACATAAAGATGAGTGGCATAAAGAGACTTATTTGCATTTTTATAACTTCATGAAAATAATGTTTCGGGTATGCAAATGTAGACGTGCCTATAGTAGAATATGCCGCTAATGAAAAATAAACACGACTTCTTAGAGAACCGCTAAGAACCTTGGCCCTCGAGCGAGTACCAGCACTTTCGGAATCCATTGCAAAGGGCATTTAGCAGTTCAGTGATGTCCCTTGTAGTTCAGATAGATATACATTTTTACTCTTCGTGATTATAATCTTTAAAGGAAGAGTTACGGACTCCATGCCTCTTTTCTGGCAGGAAGCAATCGATGAAGCAATTCAGGTAGTTAGTAATATTCAGTCTTGACTTCTCACAGAATTATCTCGGGCATTGCAAAGATCTTGCTTTGTTACATAACACACTCGAATACACTTACCAATCCCAGCCCTAGAAATGCCTAGTATACATTCACATTCACGGCCCTAGAATCACTGCAAAACACACCATCAGCCTTAACCTCCCCGCAGGCTGCAGGCTGTACCACAAACACACATGCACTCAGCCTCAAAAGTCGCCACACAACGCTCAGCTCAAGTAACACACCTAAGCTTTTAGACCGGGAGAAACAATAGCCTGCATTTACACACACATCCAAAGAGCCATGTTCACCGTCTCTACTCAAAATAAAGAAATAAAAGCAAAAAGTCTTAGCCTTCAATTCGAATCAGCCTCACGCTTTCACCTTGTTCACCAGTGACACAGTAAAACACTTAGACCGAACCAGGAATGTTTTCAGGTCACCCGTGCATCGTGCATTTCATTTAAGGCAATGCAGAATTTACTTTAGGAATCATCACTGCAAGTTTGCTGAAAACACTTTTCTTCCAACGCCTCCGATTGTATATATGGATGCTCACAGTGCACGCCCTATGCCAAAAAGTGTAGGACAAGAAGGCGCTATCACTTAATAGATCTTCATATCTCTTACCTACATAGGGTCTCGCATTATGTGCTCTGAATTTTTTATATATATTCACTTGTACCTTAACTGTGAAGTTTATTTACGCCCACCCATAAACCAACCTCCTTGTACTGCGGGACATGAGACGTGTGTACTTAACACGCTCGTTTTAAAGCAACCCCGTCCTATGCAGCGGTCTTAAAGCAGTCCCAACTTGTGAAACCATCCTCAGGAACCCTGCTCAAACGGCCCTTTAATATGGTTATCTTTCATCTGAAGGTTCAGCCAGGAGTAACGATTCCCAAAGATGATTTGAAAATAACACCTTTTTGCGCCCATAGTCGATAACAGCCTTGTGCAAAAACACCGCCATCGCCCCTTTCAAAACAGTCTCGTGTTAAAGCCGCAAATCAGTTTCCCGCTGCCCTTCGTCCTGGCCTTCCATCGTCATTCCCGCGTGTGCTTGAACGCAGAGAATATTTATATCCGCACTGAAAATCGCATTCATTGCCGGGAATATACCTCTTTAGTTCGCCATATTTTCATGTTTATCTACATACCCATATTTACACACACACACACACACACACTAACACACACACACACTCACTAACACACACACTCACACACACACACACACACACACACACACACACACACACACACACACACACGCACACACTCACTAACACACACACACACACTCACTAACACACTCACTCACTAACACACTCACTCACTAACACACACACACACTCACACACACTCACTAACACTAACACACACACTCACACACACTCACACTCACACACACACACACACATATATATGTATATACATACATATATATATATATATATATATATATATATATATATATATATATATATATATATATATATATGTGTGTGTGTGTGTGTGTTTGTGTGTATGTGTATGTATATGTATATGTATATGTATATTTATATTATGTATATGTGTATGTGTAAGTATATGTATTTGTATATGTATATGTATATATTTACATATAAATCTATATTTATATATTTACCCCACACAAACACACATACACACACATGCATACATACACACATACACACTCACATGCATACACACACACACACCCATATGCATACATACACACATGATTATACATATGCATATTTTTATAGATATATTTATATGTCTTCAGATATATTTATATATCAACTTATAAAACATAGAATATAGAATAAGAACATAATTTCCCTTTATGATAATGACATTCTGCATATATAACATTCACGGATATTATACATAGTTACCCTTTAAATACTTTTCTATCTCTGTATTCCACATTTTCTTCCTTAATCAGTTTCCATTCACAAAATCCATAACCAGCTTGCTTTGGGCTTTCATCCTTTTGGCATCTTAACAATGTCAGGTTAACGGTATTTATTTATACTTACGTTAACATGAGCTCTCTGGATTTATTTCATAAATACATGAAAAATATTCTGTATAAGCCTTTATAGAGAAGTCTGTGCTATCCTTTTGTATAATATCCACCCCGCTCTATCTATCGCATTTGCTAAACACTTAAAGTATTCATAGACGGTAATGCAACTATCCCTTTTAACTTCCTATCAGAAAACCCAGTACATGCCCTCCCTTACTATCTGCGTCTCCTTAAAGCCCTTAAGATAAGGTCCCCTTGCCACAGCCCAGACCTTCCACAAGAGTCCTATTATTCAAACATTCTCTTTCTCAACCTATAAAACCTTCTCATATACACTTCCTGACACACTAAAACCTTAAACACACACACCTACCATCCAGCACAATAATGGCTTCATCGAGAGGGCTCACTCCATGACCTTATATTTACTGAAGACTCCCCTTACCCAGTTCGCCCTATCTTTAATAAATATCCCCGCTCTTCCTATTCTTAGCCAACACAGCCCCATACTTTATCATCTCTCTCCTTATCTTTCTTTCTAGGTCCTTCGTTTATAAAATTCAGCCTTCACTTTCAATTAAATCTCACCCCAACCCGTTTTTCCCTTCAATCTTTCCACTCTTCCCAAATGACGAAGGTTACTCTAAACTATCCATTTCCCTCTCTGCCTCTCCCTCTCTCTCTCTCTCTCTCTCTCTCTCTCTCTCTCTCTCTCTCTCTCTCTCTCTCTCTCTCTCTCTCTCTCTCTCTCTCTCTCTCTCTCTCAAGAGTACCCAAGTCTACAGGGTCAGAGCCGAGTTTCTATTTCAGTCATTCCTCAGATATTTTATCAATAGCTCGCATCCCTCTCCTTTATCATTCTTCCCTTCACCTCGCCCGCTCTCTTGCCACAACGTGGCTGCAAGAGCGGCGGCTCTCTTCGGCCGCCCAGCTGTAGTTGTGTGGACGTTGCCTGTGTTTGCCATAAACACTTAGTCACGTCATCATGGCGTTGGGGATATTAGATATTAAAGATAAAACGTTTGTCACATGTCATCACAAGAGACTGGCTGGCACAGGCGAGGAGAGAGCTTCATTGAAGGGAAGAGGAAGGAGAGTAAGAGGAGGAGGAGGAGGAGGAGGAGAGATGGGAGGCGAGGCTCCTGCGCGGAGATCCTGGGGGTGATGACGTATGTGGTTGCGAGTCGATGGTGTGTGGGTGAGGGGGCACGGAAGGAGGAGGGGGGAGGGCGGGAGAGGGGAGGGGAGGCAACGAGGGCGGGATGGAAAAGGGGAAGGGAGGGGGGAGGGGAGAGGAGGGGAGGGGAGGCAGACGGCGCGGCGAAAGTTTAGAGGTTATGACGAACGGGATTTGGTGTTGTTGGGCTTTGAAGAGGAGACAGGGACTCGGGAGAAGGAGGATAGGAAATTGAGGTAGCTCGGAGGGGTTAAGCAGAGAGACGAAAGAGGAGGTATAGGAGGGATGTGGCGCACTGCATGTGCAAGGTAAACAATAAAGGGGATATGGGAGAAGAATAAGAGAAAGAAAAATACAAGAGCAACGTAGATAGGAGAGGAACATCATAGATCTAGAGAGATTTTGAGAGCTTAAGAGTAATGGCAGTTCTGTAGGTACAATAGACAAATGGGTGACAAGAGTTATACAATGCGAGTAAATAGCTGTAGAATGAACAAGAATGAGACGAGCAAATTACAGTCGTAAAGTATGGATCAGGAAATAGAATCTTGAAGATCGATGAAAAATTTGAATATTGTTGAGTAGCGACTAAAGGAAATACCTGAAGATGAAGGTCTTGTAGAATAGGAGCTTGAATAAGGTACGAGACTCGAAGTCTACACGAGCGAGAAGATGACACAGTGCTCCGATCAGGCTGCAAGTGGGCTTTCTTCTGCATGGCAGCCACAGACGCAGCGAAATCCGCTTACAAAGACAATTTCGAGTAGCGAAACTCCGGGTGTCTAGTTAAGGGGGCCGTGAATAATTCCTCAAAGTAATGATTACAGACGGTAAACACGGAGCTTTAGGTCAAATAATCCGGGAAGGGATAATGACATCAGGATCAAGCCAGATTCGGGGCCCAATTGACTGGAATAACTAGATGATGAAAATTTAGACGTTCTCTTGATCGGAAAATTATTGTGAAAAAAAAATTGGACATCAGGAATCACACGTAGTGCGTTTGGGAATCTGTTATAAAAAAAGGAGTGCGTTGTTTTAGTGTTTCTTCAAGTGTTGAGCTCTGAGAAGACTTAAATATGTATGTGTGTGTTTGTGTGTGGTTGTGCGTGCGCTTGATTTGGGTGTTCCTGTACATTATGATAATGTATGAGAACACTACTTTTATGGTTAGTGTCACTTTAAGGGTTGTGATATAAACTTTGGAATAATGCAAACTCACCATGGAAGAATCATATTTTTTCCTCTGTATTTAGCATTAAATGTCCGAAAATTATAACAGAATGATCGGACTTGGAGTATGAACACAAAAAGGTATATAACTTACTTTTCCTGACAACGCAGCTGCAAGGCAGTTCATACGTGAACGGATTACACAACGCCTGAGTCAGGTATCAACTAACACTGGTGTCCAGCTTTTCTCTTCTATGGATATAAACTACCAAAGTAAGTGAATTTGCTGAGGACTTTGATGCTCTTGCATTTGCATGCACTGACCGGGCTGCACGCATGCAAGCATTTTAGTCTCCGAGTAAGACCTTCATTCTCCAAACCCAATGCTTCAGACCTCGTAAATCCATACAAGAGCTAAGTATTAGAGCAAGTTCATGTCGTCACATTTCCGGTGTAACTGGGAAACTGTAATGTAGCTGTTATCAGTATGATAGTCTGTTACAATTTCCGTATTGAAGAGATTGGTATGTCGAGATGAAAAATATGTTTATATTGGCTATATAGATCAGGGGCGTCATCGGGGACATCGTGAAATGAATATCTAAAAACTAGCTTCTGACAGAATAAAATGGGATGTGGGCACTACTGAAAAAGTGATCCGCTTGGGCCTTACCCCCTCTGTGGTGGCGCCCATGGGTACATCCATAATTCCTCCATGGGGTACACACATATGAATTGAACTTTTTGTGATGTTCGGCCAACAAAAGACCTGATAACTTTTGCATTATGTATTATTCTTAACTTATGCGAGGGCGTAAGATTCTCGAGTGCAAAAATCAAACATGAATTCGCCTCCAGATTTTAGCAACTTTTCGCTGGTGCTAGAAGCCTCTGACTGCCACGCCATCTTCCTCACTTCATCTAAGATTGGGGGAACTATTTCCGCCGCCGTATATGAGGTCAGATGTAATACACACACACACACACACACACACACACACACACACACACACACACACACACACACACACACACACACACACACACACACACACACACTCATACACGCACACGCACAATTAGACAAATTTATGTACGTCCAGGCGTCCATAGTATATAGGTACCCACATCCCAAAGAAATATTCATAAATGCATGAACACATCATCTTTAACAGATGAAGAAGCCATGTTTTTTTTCCCCGAAATTATTTGCATGGAAAAAAGTTGCTTATAAATGTGGTGAAGGAAGAGGCATCTGTTGGCGACGAAACATATTCTATCAACACATCGCTTGACAGACTCTATCTAATGATGTCTGGAAAGCGACGGAGAGCGCGGAGGGATATCTCAAAATTTCCACCTGCTGCTTGATTTCTCACTTGATTCAGCCACATATGGATAGCTACGTGGGAAAAGGAAACGCTGTGTAGTTCTCCTCCTTAAGATATGCATATAAAAGCGTGTGTATACACATGTACATATACATATACATATAAATACACACACACACACACACACACACACACACACACACACACACACACACACATATATATATATATATATATATATATGTGTGTGTGTGTGTGTGTGTGTGTGTATTATATATATATATATATATATATATACATATATATATATATACATATATATATATATATATATATATATATATATTATATACGTAGCAAAAAAAATCTCAGCTCAGATACTCAATAAGAGTGTAAACAGAATCAATTTCATATATATGTATATACATACATACAAACAGACCTATAGAATACATATATATACATACATACATATATACATATATGTATATATATATATTTATATATATATATATACACATACACATACACTTCACATACACATACATATACATATACATATACATATACATATACATATACATATACATATACATACACACACACACACATGTATATCAGTGTGTGTTTGTTTGTTTGCGTATACTGAGGGCAAGCGAGCGATTTACTTTAACATTTTATTGTCTATAATGCCTTGATCAGTAGCTGTAAACAAAATCAACACTTATATGAAGACTTTCATTACATCAATTTTCTTTTTATATGATTTTTTTCTTCTTCCAAGAATGACTCTTCTTTTTCACAGTTTTCATATAGTTTCTAATTTGGATTAGACGTGGAGTTTATGGTTAGCTATAAGGCCAAATAAGTATCCTGTATGATACTTTTATCCAACTTAGACTTCAGCTTGCGAAATCCAGGGATTAGGCCGGAGAACCATAGTGTATGTCATTACTTTTTATGTTTATATAGTCACCTTCTCTTTTTTTTCTAAATCTAGCCTTTCTAGATTTTTTTTGGGGAATGATTGAGTATTATCCGTTACGTTCGTCAAGTGTTCCGTGACTATTAGTACACGTCAAACAGAGATGAAACCGAGACTTGAAATTCTTTGTGTCCTTGCCATCAGACGTGAACCAGGATAATGTCAAAGCAAACGACGTGATCGCTAACAAGGACAGCATCAAAAGATTCCTTGGTTAGATTCCACGTCAGATTCTTTTATTATTTTTTTTTCTCACAAGGGACTTATTTACTTATTTGTTTGTATATTATCATTTCATTTAAATATTATTTTATTCACTGGCCTTTTGGTGTATCTGTTCGCTTATGTTCTTGATAGTTCATCTATAATGAGGCAAGGGAGACTATTAGCCGTTGTTTATGTAAGTATTCACGAATAACAGAAGTGTAAGGATAAAGACAATCAATCTTGAATGTGTAGAAGGAATGGCCCAAAGCCCAGAAGTAATGCGTCATATCTTTTGCAGATGAGTCATTGCGAAATGATTAAGGGAATTAGCCGATCACATATCCTGTTTGTCTGAAGAGAAACAGGGCGAAAACGTATGAATATTTCACAATGTATCATTCTGAATTACGATTTCTGAAAATAGGACCAAGAAGTTTAACGTTTCTTTGCGCGTGAAACAGTGCCGTAAGTTCTTGTAAGAAGACTTAACTCATAAAACAATTAATGTTGCTTACGAGTATAAATCCTGTCAAGAACTGCAACTTTTAAAAACTAGGATATGGGTTTTCACGCCATGGATTATTAACTAACCTAAACGCAATTCTCTCACCGTCAAAAAAATGTAGTGATAAGTTAAGAAAACACACACACGTCCACGCACACGCACACGCACACGCACACGCACACGCACACGCACACGCACACACA
>BOPN01000721.1:379019-381519 GCA_017312705.2 Penaeus japonicus | reverse complement strand
GACATTAAAAAAGGAAAAAGAAAAAAAAGTAAACATCTTCTCTTCCTCCATTCCAAACATCTACGCAAAACATCGAGCCTCGCAAATCATCGCACCTAAGCGGATATTTGTGACGCAAGATATCTGGGAACACTAAATATCCGCGACATAAAATATCCGTCGTGGCAGAGCAAAGCCGCTATCTCTGCGATTGGGTTCCTCGGCTCCTTAAGCAGACTGACAGTCTCCGTAAGTCCTCCTGATCTGGAGTTGCTCAAGCAGAGTCTGAGAGATTTATTTTCACGCCTCTCGCTGTGCCCCGAGTTTGTCCAGGTTTACTTGGCCTGATTGCGTTTTTCCCCTGGCCAACACATGCTCGAAAACACAATTGCGAACAGAGACTTAGTGAGGATAGCACGAGCCCGCATCCCATGTGCCTTGGAACACAGTTGTGCATTTATGCATACACATATATTCAGGCATACAAACATATACACATATGATGTAAATAATAAAACAAGCTTATATAAGAATATAAAAGAGCTGCGGTGACGAAAAAACAGGCAGGCAACGATGAACAGACGCCGAGAGACACACACACTACCATAATGACACGATTCTTCGGAATTTCTTGCAAACAATTTTTGCCACTCAATACGCTTTTCATGTCGTTCGTAGCCCTGGCTTATGCAAATCGCTGCAATTCGCTTCTCTTAACCCCGGCGCCAAACTAACGCTTCTGGCACTGATGACCTTCTACGGTCGCTCCCACGTCTGGTAGAAATCTTGCTCCTTTCCATTTTGTTGGTCCTCCTCTTATTGCAATGTTGGCGCAACCCTTATTTTTTAGTTGTGGATTCGTGCTCGAGTCCTTATGGAATTGTCTCTTTTTCTGCTACTATTTATTTTTGTGATTATTGTATTCCCTCCTTCCTTTCTTTTTATGTTTACATTATTTTGTCCGTCGAGACACCAAATTAATAATGCCGTGATATAATTTCGGCTTCATATTATGTTATACGTCCAGATTTTCCACCAAGGTGTATTATCAGATGCAATTCCTTTCTGCTTACACTTTGATTGGATTTCTGTTCTGCCTTGCTCATGTTTCAGTCATCTTATGGTTTAATCATGTTTAGCAAAGTTTCGAGCTTAATCCACATTACAGTAAAGCCGTATCTTTTTACACCTGTACCATTATGTTCAAGTTACATCATAATCGTATTCGGGTTGTATTAAATCACGTTTAACGTATATGCATATCAGGATTACAGAATACCCAGCGCAAATTCATAATGGACATATTTCAAGTTAGGGTTCTATTAAATTAACATTCAAGTTGCATCTTCCTTTCATTTCAAAATATATATCCAGCCAGCGTATGAGTTATATCTTCCTGAATTTAAGACGTATTCAACCTTTATTTAAGTTATATCCAATAGTATGTAAGTTTCAGTTACCCAGTATTCAAGCGAACTTATATTCAAGTATTATCCAGCCTGTGCTTAAGTTAGATTCAGTTTGCTTTCAATTTATATCCAGCCTGTGTTTAAGTCCTATCTAGCCTGTATAGAAGTCATATCCAGCCTGTGTTTAACTTATATCCAGCCTGTGTTTCGGCTTTATCTAATCCACTTCCGAGCCACATCCAATCAATCGGCAGCCATAACCACTCCATGTTCTATTCATGTCCACCAGATATTGCAAGCCCTTACCAGTTTCCCGCCTTTTTCCTCATTCCCTCTTGCCTCGGCTTCACTCTTATTCTTTTTCTTCCCCTTCTTTTGTACTTTTCCCTTCTTTCTCCTCCTCTTGTCAAATAGCTATTCTCACAATGCTTTGGTAAATTGGTGCTCTACATCACCTTTATCCTTCCCTTTCTCTTTGTTATCACTTTCTGTCTGGCTTATTGATTTTCTGTCTCATTTGATCTTTCATCTGTATTTTGGTGTAAGATTGAACTTCTTTCTTTCGACGAGGCTGCAGTATGAATGCGTTCCGCTCATTGTATCCTTCCTCCTTTATTGAATTCTTCCAATTCTTATTCGTGTTTCTATTATTTTTCGGGAGACTGATCGTATTGTCTTTTTCTTACCTAAATATTTTTTGAAAGGGGATTTTTATTTTTTTATTCATTTTTTCTTTTATTATTATTCTTTTTTTTTTGTAAATGTCTTTCGTAATGATTTCATCGAGTTTTTATTCGTGTATTCATTCTTATCTATGACACATTACACATATTACACATTGTATATTTAGAGTTTACTAAATGTATACTGCTACCCAATGTATTTGGCCATCATTATGTATACATACATACACGTGTACACACACACAAATACAACACACACACACACACACACACACACACACACACACACACACACACTCATACGCACACGTGCGCGTCCCTGTATGTATTATATTATTATAAACAGACCACATCCAGCATGATCAGAAAATAGAAGACTCAGCACATCGATGAACTTGTTGCAGTTGCAAGTTTGACAGATAACGAGCA
>BOPN01000721.1:371519-374019 GCA_017312705.2 Penaeus japonicus | reverse complement strand
AACTACTATTGTTACAACTACTACTACTGTTGGAATTATTATTATAATCAGTACTATATTGTTATCATTATTATCACTTTTGTTATCATTATCATTATTTTTATTATAATTTCTACCATTATTATTGCTATTGTTATCATTATTATTACCATCATCATTCTTAATATCATTATCATTACTGTTATTATCATTATAATAATAATTATTATTATTGTTATTATTGTTGTTGTTCTTTATTACTGTTATTATTATTACTATTATCATTATGATAGTAATACTATTGCTGAAAATGATTACCATTATAATTATTTTTTTTTATCATTTTCTGTTTTATTATGACTTATTGTAATTAACATTATAGCGACTACTCTATTACAACTGTTGTTATTTTTATTATTATCATCATCATCATCATCATCATCATCATCATTCTTATTCAACTTGAGATTCTCTCTCCATTATCCAAGCACATGATATTTCCTTTCGCCCCGGAGCTTACCTCTTTAATCTCGAAATCATTGAGATAATTGGTAATTGATAATTGATAATTGACTTGATTTTACGATTTGATTGCTACAGTAATTCTGCTTTACGTTGAATACAGATTGAGACTTTTTTTTCGCCTGATCTTGGAATGTTTTGTATATGGCATTTATTTAAATTTGTTAATCTATACACAATGACTTGATTGCAACTTGATATGTAAACATTCTTAGATGTTGCCGACATCCGGTGAAAACTTCACTGATGAGCATACACACACACCAACGTGCGCGCGCGTGCACACACACACACACACACACACACACACACACACACACACACACACACACACACACACACACACACACACACACACACACACACACACACACGCACGCAAACAGACCGAATGTAGGCTCGGTTCTTCGTCCTGTGTCGTTCCTCTCTTGTTTCTCCCGTAGAGACTGGGGGGATTGCGAAGGATTGTGGCCACCGCTGGGACGCATAAGGTTTACTTCTTCCTTTGTTCGGTCTCTTCCTTCTTATTTCGTCTCCTCTTACCGTCTCTCTTTTATTTTCGCGTTGCTGTGTATCATTTATGGCAGCTTGATTTTTTTGTTGAGGAATTCCTTCGTGTATTCTTTATGTGTTTTTGTATCTTGGGTTCAGCCGTTGTCTATGATTTTTTTTTTTCGATTTTATTTTAAGCTGAATCGCTTTCTTTCTCTCTCTCTCTCTCATTCCCTCTCTCTCTCTCTCTCTCTCTCTCTCTCTCTCTCTCTCTCTCTCTCTCTCTCTCTCTCTCTCTCTCTCTCTCTCTCTCGCTTTCTCGCTTTCTCCCTTTCTCCCCCTCTTTCCCTTTCTTCCTCTCCCCTTCTCTCCCACTCCCCCTCTCTCCTTCTCTACCTCTCTCCCTCTCCCTCCCAACTCCTTCCCTCCCGCTTTCCCTCTGTAGAGGTCTTGGTGGCGACCTCTACAAGAGAAATGGTAGCGTGGGACTTTAGATGTGTCGAAGACAGCCGATGTAGTTTCTTGGTTTTATTGCTTAAAAAGAACAGAAGTATGTTTGAGTGAAGGCTGCTCCTCCTCTGAGGAGCGAGGTGTTGCTCCTATGCTCCCCGAGAGGAGGCTTTCTACCACAGTGTATGATTTGTCTGAGGATATGTGTGAATCACGTGTGTGGCATGTGATATTGTAATGTAAAGGAGGAAGTGTTGCATGTGTGCATAGCTCTTGCGAAGGGAAAGACAAAACAACACTGGCTTGCTTCACGGAGAGGTGAAACAACGAGCGTACGTATATATGTGTATATATATATGTGTGTGTGTGTGTGTGTGCGTGTATGTGTGTGTATGTGTATGTGTGTGTGCATGGGTGTGGTAGATATATATGTAAATAATATTCAGTGAAAATAATAACAATAACGGCAAATATAACATAGACAACATCGGCTCCAAGCCCCCCTTAACCAATGAAGTATTGACATTGCAAGAATTGCCTCCTAATTCCCCCAGCGAAGGTAGAGGCGTAGAGGTCGGAGGAACCTTCCAGATGTGATGGACTTGAAACTGTCATCCGGGAATTCGAGAAGCTTATCCTTAAGCTGATAATGGAAGCACATACATGCGTGTATACATATGTATATGTGAATATATTAGTATAAGTTGTGTGCGCTTGAGGATTTGCTCGAGTTTATGTCTACTCTGATAAATAGATGGAGGACGAGGATGGTGGGGGTGGAAGAGAGAGAGAGAGAAGGAAAGAGAGAGATAGCGAGAAAAGGAAAGGATGAAAGAGAGTGAAAGAGAAAGAGAGACAGAGAGAGATGAAGAATGAGAGAGCAAGAAACAAACAGATAAAGCGCTGGGCTGAGGCAGAGAAAGAGCGAGAGAGAGACAGACAGACACAGAAGCAGAGAGGCGAATGTAAGAGAACCCTACACTGATTCAGGAATTGAAGACAAATCTGTTATACCTCTACATTCTTTCTCCCACAGTGCATTATTTTTCTCGATATT
>BOPN01000721.1:349019-354019 GCA_017312705.2 Penaeus japonicus | reverse complement strand
TCATTAATCCGATTCTTAATTATGACGTCCTCCGTTACTGCAATAAGGGTCTTCGGCTTTTCTCGACGTGTCTCTGCTGTCAGTGTGGCATGGCTGCAGGTTCCCCTCTTTCAGCCCCCTTTTCTTACTTCCCCTTCTTGTAGTCTGTCTTCTCTTCTTTTAATTTCTTTATATCTGTCACCCACTCCTTGTTCTCCTCCTTTTCCTTCTTCTCATACCCTCCCCCCCCCTACTTACTCTCAATCCCCTCCTTTACACCCGTCCCTTCTTCTTCTACTTCTCCTCTTCGTCGTCAACCGTCCTTTGCTCCCTCTGTGTCCTCCTCCATCTTCTCCTTTTCCTCCATCTTATGGCTGTCCTTTCCTTCCTCGGCCCCCTCCTTCTTCCTTCTCCTCACCTTCCTTCGCCATCGGCCACTTCGTTGTCGTCTCTATTGTTTGCTTCATTAAACTGAGATGTTAGTTAAGACGTCTTTCTATGTCTTCCTTCTGTGACACCCTCGCTCTCAACCTTTCTCCAACTCTCCCCTGCTCTCGCCCTCCTTTCTTCCTTTTCTCTTCCTCTCCTCCTTGCTACCTTCCTTCTTTCTTTCTTTCTTTCCTCCACTTTTTCATTGCCTTTTATTTCTTCCCTTCTTCCATTTTTCCTACTTCTCGTTTTCCTTTTTCCTTCCCTCTTTCCCTCTTTCCCTAACCTACTCTCCCCCTGTCCCCCCCCCCCTCTCTCTCTCTCTCTCTCTCTCTCTCTCTCTCTCTCTCTCTCTCTCTCTCTCTCTCTCTCTCTCTCTCTCTCTCTCTCTCTCTCCTCTCTCTCTCTCTCTCTCACGTTTCAATCCTTATTTGCGCCGCATCGTCTCCTTTCATTTTTTTCATTTCGAAGTCTTACATTTGCATGTGTCTTTTCATGTAAAAGTCGCATTTACCGCCTTCTCCAATGGCCGCCTTTCCATGTCATTCACTTTTTTCTTTTTTTCTTTTCCGTCTTTTCTGTGTCCTTTTGTGTTCCATTTCCATTCAATATTCACTTTTTGGCTCTCCTCTCTCTGTTATTTTTCTCCATCTCTCTCTCTCTCTCTCTCTCTCTCTCTCTCTCTCTCTCTCTCTCTCTCTCTCTCTCTCTCTCTCTCTCTCTCTCTCTCTCTCTCTCTCTCTCTCTCTCTCTCTCTCTCTCTCTCTCTCTCTCTCTCTCTCTCTCTCTCTCTCTTCTGTTTTATTCTTGTCTTGCCTGAACATTTTCACATCGTTGTTTAGAACTTATATCATATTCTTTTCATATGTTGAATAATATAAATATGTATTGTTTCTTAACGTTTTTTATTGTAATTATATTTAATAATCCATATATCCATTTTCCTTTTTTCTTGGATTGTAAGCATTTTGTCAACCGTAACTACGGTATAAATTGGATTACTAAAAATGAATAAATTGATGACCGAAAGAAGGAATAAATAGATATCTTTGAAGAGGTTAGAATTTTATCCTTGTCTCACTGTCACTTCCCGATATAAAACTGTACCTCCTCTTGACCTCAACCGGACCCTTTCCCCTCCCCCATTCCCCTTCCTTCCTCCCCCTCTTCCGCTCTTCTTTCTCTTTCCTCCCTCCCCCATTTCTTCTCCCTTCCTCCCTTCTTCCACTAGCCCAAGTCCTATCTCTTCCTTTCCTGTCGTCTGTTCTTTATTTTTTTTCCCTCACTTCCCCTTATCCTCCATTCCCCTTTATAACTCCACACCTCGTCGACCCCTTCCTCCTTCCTAACCCACCCTACTTCCCTTTCTTCATTTATCCCCCTTTTCGTCCTTCCTCTTCCTTTTCTTCTTTATCATCTCCTTTTTCTTCCCCTCCTCTCATCCTCTTCCCCTCCCTCCGTACTTTCCTCCATTCTCTTTCCCTTCGCCTCTTTCCTCCTCCCTCTTCTACGTCCCTTTCCTCCCATCACTTCCCTCGCCACCTGGCCATCAACCATTTACATGGGATGGTGTCATACCCACGTTTCATGACATGGCGAGCGTCCGCTATTGCCATTATGTGAATTAACTCTCTCTCTCTCTCTCTCTCTCTCTCTCTCTCTCTCTCTCTCTCTCTCTCTCTCTCTCTCTCTCTCTCTCTCTCTCTCTCTCTCTCTCTCTCTCTCTCTCTCTCTCTCTCTCTCTCTCTCTCTCTCTCTCTCTCTCTCTCTCTCTCTCTCTCTCTCCTCAACCCACACCTCCCGTTTCGGTAAAAAACGTGTTTCATCAAAAATTATTCTTAACGCTGTTTTACCTTTTTCCTTTTACACACTTTTTAACGTGTGGCGCCTGAACTTGCCCAGAGAGAGAAGCATGATTTAATGCGGCGTTTCCACATACACGTGTGCACACCCACATTAACTTTTTTTATCACATAAACTCACATGGATGCTCATAGATGTATTCACACACACGCGCACGCACACGCACACGCACACGCACACGCACACGCAAACGCAAACGCACACGCACACGCACACGCACACGCACACACACACACACACACACACACACACACACACACACACACACACACACACACACACACACACACACACACACACACATACACGCACACACACACACACATACGCTCTCTCTCTCTCTCTCATCCACAATATCCAGTGCCTCCTAGTATAAACTGTGCAGAATGGATGCCGGCAGTTAGTTATTTCGAAGGGGTCTTTCAGGTGTAAGGGAAGTGTATTCTCTCCGTATTTGTAAAATGATTACACCTGAACTATCGATATTGTAAGGAAAATGATGCTTTTGACCTGATGGGTAGGTCTGGGAGGTCAACTGGAATTGTAGGGGAGAGGGTGTAGTTATTTGGAATCGGTGAATGATTGCGATCTTTGATATTGTCTATTATGTATGTTTTGATGTTTTCGGCCGTGTAGTATAAGTTGCTAGGTATGCATATAAAAGTGTAGTCCTTTTTTGTCTCTGTCAAATATTTACTTTTTTTTTCTTTTGGGTGGGGGCGGTCTTAAAAGGTGGAGCATGTGTCTGGTATGTTTTTTAAGCTGCTTGATATGAAAAAAATATATACTCTTTGTGTGTATATATAGTATATGTTATCGAGATATATTTTGCATGTTGTACCTCAAGCATGAAAATATTTTAAGCATCATTATTACCTAACTCAATTCCGGCTAAAAGACTCGCTACATGCTGTCCACAATTTTGAATTTCCTCATGCAGCAAAGGGGGTCCCGCACCTGAGCTCGAGAAAGGATATTTACAACGTCTTACGCCCGTTCGCCCTCTTCCTCCTGTGTTATGAGACTTCATAACTCCATGCTCTCAACATCGCTTCAGTTCCCACCATGGTTGGCCGCCTCTTTTCATTATATTTATCATTGCCAACAGACATTATCGTCTTCAGCGGCCCATCAACAGCCCATCGAGTCCCCAGCATCAACAGCAGCCTCTTCATCACCACACAACCCAGCTATCATCATCATTACCATCAGCGGCCCCTTCACCACCAGCTGTTTTGCTGTCTGAGAAATGTGGCTCTGAATTTTGGTATTTATTATGTGGAGATGGGGGGAAGGGGGTGGGGGAGGAGGAGGAGAGAAAGGGGGACAGGGTGGAGTTACTGTACACCCTGAGGATCGTAGTATTTAATTTCGTTGTATCCTTATTATTTTTTGGGGGAGCAGGGGTGTGTGTGTGCTTGTCTATTTAGGGTATTCCTTGGACATTTATTTCTTAAGTGGTATTTATTTGTAGTTGTTGTCTTCCTCCCCTTTTCCTGTTTGGTATATCAGCATTCTGTCTATCTTCTTCTGCACACTTACGTAATATCATGGCCACACATTCTTAATACGATTTTCTTCACCTATCATAGCCTATTCAGTATAAGACGATCTTTGTTTGTGTATATTTCTCTCTCTATCTATCTATCTATCTATATATATATAGAGAGAGAGAGAGTGAGAGAGAGAGAGAGAGAGAGAGAGAGAGAGAGAGAGAGAGAGAGAGAGATACATACACATACAATGAGAGAGTGAACGAAAGGACAAGAGCGCTGATATCAGAGAGAAGGGGCAGAGAAAGGGGATGAGGACGAGGGGACGCCGAAAGGGGAAACCACAGAGAGGGGAGTCCCATCCGCGGGGAAAAGGGGACGGGGCGCCGGGGAGAGAGGACAGCCCGTACAGACTCATTAGCCTCCGCCGCCTCCAGCACCTCAAGGTAAACTCCTTTGGGCTCAAATACCTGTCTTGGCTGAACCCTCTTTGCCACCCTATTCCCCTGCCTTCTCCTTCTCCCTTTCCTTCGCTTTGGGGGGATTTCTCTTCGTCCTTTTCATCTCCTTTCTTATTATTATTTTTTTGTTCTCTCTCTCTCTTTTCTCTACATCCTTACTTTATTCCTTCGATTTCTCTTACATTTCTCTCTGTGGTCTCTGCGGCTATTCTGTTAATCCCTCTTACCCTTTTCCTCTTCTTCGTCCACCTCCCTTATGCCCGTCTCCCCCTCCCCCCCTTCTTCACAGCCTCCTCTTCCACCCTTCTCCCTTCCTCCCTCCTCTTCCTCCTCTTCCTCCGTGTGTGTGTGATTTTATTATATGTAAAAGCGACATTTTTATGTGATTTTTTCCTCAGCCTTAGGCAAGAAGATGGAGTTGTTTGTTCACATCACGTTTTGATTTTTATGGTGAATTAATGTTATACGTAACAGTTTTACATTTTCCTTTTCCAGTACCTTTTGTTCTAGATGAAGCTCTATTGCAAAATGTACCTGCTTTTTATATTGGCCTTTGCGCATTGACATTATTGTTTAACAATCAAATATGAATATGTTTATTGCAATATATGATATGCACTTCAGTTTTTTATTTCAAATAACTACATCTCAAAATAAAGATCTCAATAATTACCCTTCAGATTTTTTTCTCGTCTTTTCCTAACTGACACACATATTGCTACGGTATATGAAAATCTATAAAACTTTTCACACACTACAATGAGCGACGTCCGAA
>BOPN01000721.1:336519-339019 GCA_017312705.2 Penaeus japonicus | reverse complement strand
GCGGACCTGATCTTTCCTGGTCATCAACTTTCGATGCGGCGTGTCTGACCTGGCTTCTGAAACGTGACCTTCATTAAAGAGGGTAACATGGAGGTCTCATAAATTATTTTTGCTTCGCCATTAGGAGTTTCGCAGGTCTTTAGCCGTTTCCAAGAGATCGTTAATCATTTTAAAGACTTTATCAAGGTGCGATAGCCTCTGAATACAGACACGGGTTATAGATCAGGTTGTCAGCTTGCCATAGCAACAGACAGGAAGATGAAGGATGAACAATGACAGTGTCTGTAATGAATCATTGCGAAATACTACCTGCGCGATCACGCCGCTATGCATGTTATGGACGAGACGTTGTTAGATGTTTTGATATGCGTTGCAATACGGTAATGTTTGTCTAATATATATATACTTTTTTTAGGAAAGTATATATATCACGTTTATAGATTATGTCTTTGAATAAGATCAGACCGTTTGACCCTGTTTGTCTAATATATTAGAACAGGGGAAGTATTTGATATAATGTTTGTCTAATATATATTGTACGGCAAGAGTTGTGTGTTGGTATTGCATTAGGAAACGTCAGGGGCCTAAAGTGAAAGTTGCAAACACTGATGGTTCTCAATAAATGTGAGATAGAAAGAAAATGGTGATGATAGATGATGATGATAATTATAGTAGTCAGTAATGATAGTAATGATAGTGATGATAATAATGATAATGACAACGGCACAATGATAATTATGATAATGTTAAGTAATATTTAATAATGATCATGATGACGGTTATAATAATGATGATAATCATAATGATGGCAATAGTAATAAGGATAATGATAATGATAACATTGATAACGATAAACACAACGATAATGACGATGGGGATGATAATGATGGTAATAATAACAGTAAAAAGAAATTATTTTCCATTCTTTCTCTTTCATTCTTTATCATTTTTGTGAACTGTCTGCCAGTGTTCGGTGTCAGGACGCCAGAAGAGAAGAGATGCTGAGATCTCCCTTATTAAATTTCTGGGTACGCCTCTGACTTGCAGCAGGGTTAGGATGAGAGACAGGAGACATTGCAATGGCAGTCAGAATGCGTAGTGAAAAAGGGGGGGAGGGGAAGGAGAGAGAATGAAAGAGGGAGAGTGGGAGGGGGGGGTAGGAGGAGGGAGGGAGCAGGAAGGAAGGAAGGGAGGGAGAAACGGGGTTGTGTGGAATGGAGGGAATGTGACTGTGATTAAAAGAATGTCCCAGTGTTTAAGCCTTTCCAATTTTTAGATCCTAATTGTGGCTATGTATTTATATGCACCATTACGAGTAGGGGGAGGCGGAGGGACAAGATGCAAAAAATCGAAAGGACAATGCATAGAGAGGATGTCAGCATGCGGTTTAAAGCAGTGAACGACAACCCACGACCCGTCACCCAAAATTCTTAGCCTACAGTTCTAAGGAGAAAACTATATCCACCCTGCCCACAGTGAGGGACGAGTAGTGGTCAGCCTTAGAGATTTCCTTTTTCTTTTTCAGACGTACTGTTGTGTGTTCTCAAGATATACTTTACTTGCTAGTTGATTATGTTTGCTTTGCTAGTTGACGGACGATAATATCACTTCCATTTATAAATTGAAATATGGACGTGGTTGCCTGTGTCATTAATGTATGTGGAACAAGATTGCTCTCATAATATCAGGTATGATTTCTTTACTAACGAAGTTTACCTTTTATTGCAGGTGAGTACTGTAGATATCCTGCGTGTGCGGCGGCCAAGTGAAAGTTGAGCGTCGGTGAGTATTTTGGGTTTTGATGTGTACAATGAATAGAAAGGGGGGGGGGATACATTACAACTCATGACTGGCATGCGGTCATGCCACGAATGGTAAGGAATGAGAAGAGAACAGAATAGATAGACAGTTAGTTAAAGGGGAAAGAGAGAAAAGACAATAAACAAAGATCAGAATAGATGATACTAAAGTACTTAGAAACAATCGAAAGAAATCTTGATTTGTCGCGGATTTCGAAAGGCAGCAAAAATAAACGGTGAAGGTCGTTGCTAAAGAAAAGAATTCACAAAAGCGGAGATCATCGCTAATGCCGTGGCTCATTAATTCTGACGTTGCCATAGTGACGATGTTCGTTACCTGTTCAGTTAATTTTATCTTCTGTACCACAGGATATATATATATATATATATATATATATATATATATATATATATATATAAATATATATATATATGTGTGTGTACACATACTTTTTCACACTTTTATATATGTATATATATCAATATCTATATCTCTATATATATGTTTATATATATATATATATATATATATATATATATATATATATATATATATAATATGTATAATATATCATAAAATGTATATATATATGCACATCAGGAGCCTCAGGTGAAACCCACGAGCATTTGGCGGAATGAATTGAAATTAGATTATAAATCAGGTTATGATTATCTCAATAATATATATATGCATACATCGA
>BOPN01000721.1:329019-331519 GCA_017312705.2 Penaeus japonicus | reverse complement strand
GGGTGAGGGGTGGGGGGGAGGGGTGAGGGGTGAGGATGTTGAGAGGGGAGATGGGAAGTGTATCCAAATTTGGTTTATAGAATTCAGAGATTTATATTGGCAGTCTATGCAAATGACTGTTCATGGGGAGGGGAGCAATTATTGTCCTTTATTTTCATTCAAAATACCTGTTCGTTCCAAATTGTTGTTAGAGGTAATTGATGTTTCCTTAACCGGTCGTTTATTATTTTCATATAAATGTTTTGATTGTGATTGTCGCTATGATTATCATTACCTTATGACTGTTATGGTGTTTTTATTATTATTATTATTTTCATTGATATTGCTGTTGTTATCAATATCATTTTTAGTTTCTATTGATGTTATTATCATCATCAATAACAATTGTTGTAGCATTGATATTGTTACCATTGCTCTTATCATTAATATATCATGATTTTTATATTACTCTTTTTTTATTCTTATTTTACTAATATCAGTATATGCCGTTGGTATTACTTCAATCTACATTTAATTCAAATGTCTACCGTACCTTGATAATAATTTTACTGAAGAGTATTTTATTTATTTCTATTGTTTAAAATATGCAAATCATCACTTAAGTATTCCACGGCAGCATCCTTCAACTTAGACTTCATTGAGACAAATACGGCAAAGGTGTAAACGAGAATTGATAACTTCACTGTGCAATTTATATGATTTATTCGTGTGAGTGCTATATATCTTATTTATTGAATCTATTCGGTCCCGTTCATTCTTCTGTACACCAAGTTAAATTATTCGTCCTACCTTTTCAAGTTTGCTCTCGGTCTTACCTTCTGTTCAGCGAAGTCATTGGTCCTAAGTGTCCTACATCAAGCTCGCTCTCACCCATATGTTTTCTCCGTCAAGCTCCTTCTCGGTCTCATGAGGTAAGAACAACAATCCCCGACGTCTCATGCAACGCGTGGATGGACTGCCATAATGACTCGGTGACTGAGTCCTTCCGTCATGGCCAATCTCTTGTTGCCTCAGATCCGCCAGGGTTTCCTGGCCCAGGGACCACACTTCCCCGGCAACCTCTCCCCTCTCTCCTCGCTCTTGTCTCCTTCTCTCGCTACCTTAGTCTCCTTTACTGCCGATCCTTTTGCTGGGCTTTTTTGATTTGCCCGTCTGTTTATTTGCTCTGTATGAAACTCACTCTCTCTTCCTATTTGTTCTCTCTTGATCACTCATGCAAACGCGCGCGCGCATGCATACACAAGCACAAACACAAACGCACACGCACACGCACACGCACATGCACATGTACACGCACATGCACATGCACATGCACATGCACACGCACGCACACGCACACGCACACGCACACACACACACACACACACACACACACACACACACACACACACACACACACACATATATATACATACATACATACATACATACATATATATATATATATATATATATATATATATATATATACATACATAAACACATACATACATACATATATAAATATACATACATACACACATACACATGCAGATAGAAAAGATAACTATTATATTTGACATTTGTATGTATTAGAGTTGTGACTTGGCAATAACAGGCAAATTTTACACAGATGTGGGCTCCCCCCTATCCCCTGGGGGTCAGGCGTCGCCTGCTCCTCCTGGTGTCATGGGTGGGCATGCTGTGAAGCCTCCAGTTTCCCCACAACACTATGGTGGAGGTACTATGTACACAGTGTCACCACCCGGCCCTAGTCCAGGCCAGCCAGGAATGTATTATCCCCAGCAATCTCCTGGCAATGCTGGTAACCTGGCTATGCCAATGGGGGCCAGCCCAGCAGGTGGGGCCACACGAGTTCCATCTCCACACCAGCACTATTACGTGAACCCGGGCATGAGACCACCTTACTCACCTGAGGCACCAGTTGGTGAGTTTGCTGGGAATTGATTATGTTTGTTTATGATTTTCTTCAAGTGAAGCTGTAAATGCTTCAGACACTGACTGTATGTAAGTTAAGCAAACATTTCAATATTTTTTGATGCACAAGCACAGAAAGGGTTGCATCCTACTATCAGCTGAATTTAGTGTTTGGAAAAATAGTGAGAGAATAGCAATATGTCAAAAATGTTATCATGTATTATACTACAGAAGGGAACAACTTATTGAATGTCTTAATTTTCAGGTGCTGTTGCTGTGAGTTCTGGTTACACTCCTGTTGTATCAGACCCACAAGGTCCAGCCATGTCCCAGTTGTTGGACTTGGATTCTCAAAAGTGTATTGACCAAAATCCCATAGAGCTAGATATAAGCAATATAAATTCTGCTGAATTACGGTCATTACTACCCAGTGAAAATGACTTTAATGCATCCATGGTGGATGCACACTTATCAGAGAATCTCTCTTCCACTCTCAACATCATAGATCAACCACCACACCTTATTAACAAGCTGAATAGCAAATCCAGTTTGAACTCTGGTTCTTACATAGCCTACATGCAGA
>BOPN01000721.1:319019-324019 GCA_017312705.2 Penaeus japonicus | reverse complement strand
AAATGATGTATTTTGAAAGCCTCATAATTCTTCCACTGTTATGAACACAACACACACACACACACACACACACACACACACACACACACACACACACACACACACACACACACACACACACACACACACACACACACACACACACACACACCGCGGGCCGCATTAAGGTCTTTTGTTATACATCAAACAACTAGAAAGTATGCCAGTTGGATTTTAATACTAAGCGTAGTTGATTTACCGATAATTTTCAAGGATAAGTCACTTTTCTCCTCGAAAATGCTCCACTGGTTTTCCAATGAGCTCACCGTGCTTCATTAAATGATTTATTAAGATTTAATGATATCAAACATTTATTTTCAAGAACTACGGCTTGTTTTTTTCTTCCCCTTCACATAAATTAAAGTTATACTTATCAAAAATCAAAGCTACATTCCCTTTTCCATAAATGTTCTTTCTAATTTTAATTATTTTCTAAAGCAATATATCCTTAATGGTAATATCAAATCTTATGCAAACTGCGCAGCACGATTTTGAAAATGGACAAATGAAAGACTGCGCTAATATATACCGTTTTTAAAACATTGGGTTGACGAGCCAGTGCTAATTTCCTAGCAACATATAAGACAAAAACGCATATGAAAATATGAAAAGCGCCTTTATAGCTCAGAACACACACGCACGCACGCACACACACACACACACACACACACACACACACACACACACACACACACACACACACACACACACACACACACACACACACACACACACACACACACACACACACACACGTACAAACACACATACTTGTTATTTAAAGAAATATATAAAAGTAAATATATAACAAAGTATTTATGTCGATATTCTTTTTCTTTATCAAAACAGAATATGCTAAATTTCAAGCAAATATAGAATCTTCCAAATGTACAAAATGTATTCGAATGTCACCCTACAATATTACTACCTCTGGGGGCCGTCAAGAAATCGTCACAGGATTAATGCAGTAGAGAACATAAGAAGAAAGAGATGAATGAATGCAATAAAAGGCAGAGAAAGAAAAGAGTATTAGAATGAATGCAATGAAAGGAAGAGAAAGAAAAATAGTATTAGATGCACTGTCACACGTTCCTCTTGTACCAGTGTGCTTATATCCCGTAAATGAGAATTATCGTACCCAAGCAACCAGTAGAAACGAACATTTTTTAAGTCTCACAATAATTATAATCATAGAAGGGATGAGTAAGAATCTATTGAAATATATCACTATTTTTTTTTCTTTTATTTATAGATGTCAAGTCAAATCTTTGAATAACCAATGAGATATGTAAATTTTCCATGCCATGGTTTCAGATTGATTTACCGTGTAAGTATAGCTTATAAGTGCCACAAATAAAGTATCCGTATTTCAGAAGAACATAGAACCGTTACAGAGTTCAAATCGTAAAATTATTTAAATATAACCGTTACAGAAGGTATAAAGTAAAATGGACTTTAATATGAACGTTTAGATATAGACGTTGCACAAGGCATAGTCTAATCAATTAAATAAAATCGTTACAGAAGGGATAAAGTCTCATGATTTTGTGAAACGTCAGAGAATTTTGCTCTTCAAAACTAAAAGGAAGGCGGTATATGAGAGTTTATTACATGTGGATATTTAGAGCTCTGTAAATAACCAACGCGACTTGTATACAACCAACAGTAAGCAGTTTGTGCCAAAAACATACAAACACCAGCGTATTTTAGCATTAATGATGATATCATGTCCAAACGCCCAGAAACGGCTTCCGCTTTCCTCTTCTTTTCCTTGTTTCTTCGTTTCTTTTACATTTCTATTTCATTTCCGCTCTTCCAGACAGCGCGTTTAATTTCATCCACACTGTCATATACAAAAGAAAGCTTGACGCCCTTCTCTTTTCTCCCTCCCCCCTTTCCCCCTTTTTCTGGTGCAAGACGTAACAAAAATGTTGACGTGAGAACGGGTTTGCTCAAAGCAGTGTTGCATTTTTCTCTTACCCTTTTTCACCCTCTTCGCTCTCTTCGTTGCAACACAGAAATGAAAATTTAGGTAAGATCCAGTCTTGTGTATAAAATTTCCCGATAACCCAAGCTATGCCACTCTTTAAGGCGGACAGAAAACTCGGGCGAGGAAATTGTTTGGCGTGTAAGAAGAACTGGCGTTGTTAGGAAAGGGCCAAGTGAGGGAGAGAGAGAGAGAGAGAGAGAGAGAGAGAGAGAGAGAGAGAGAGAGAGAGAGAGAGAGAGAGAGAGAGAGAGAGAGAGAGAGAGAGAGAGAGAATAAGAGAGAGAGGGGGGGGAGAAAGAAAGAAAGAAAGAGAGAGAGAGAGAGAAGTGTAGGAGAGATAGACAGATGTGTGTGTGTGTGTATAGAGTAGTACCGAGATAGGTAGATAGGGGGAGAGAGCACTGAAACGTGGGGACGAAGCAGAGCGCCGTTTACGGATACCTTCGGGAATTCTTGTAGACTCGCAGGTAATAAAACAGATGTGTTAACCTTAATAGGATGATCATCGCCACTCCGAGTGAGATATTGATGCCATACGTCTGCTTATACTTCGCATCTCATATCTAGTTATGATTGGTCAGAATGGGCTTGTCCTTTTCCTTGTAAGAATGGGAAACAACGCTCGGTTTCTTGAAGAAGCAGATTCAGCAACAATTATAGTAGTAGTAAAAGGGGAGCTTTGGAGGCCATTTATAACGTTGCGCCTTTTTTGTAGGGTTAATGCATTACTGTAATTCACCGGGATACCTTTTTCATATTGAAGAAACATTATTTATCACCCGGTAAGTGAAATTATTTATATCTAGAAACGGGTTTCTCGGAAAATGTGTTATTTCGACTAAACTTTCTTTTGAATTCCGGAATGTATTAACAATACTTAATTAAAGGTAAACGTGTAATGAAAAAGAAAGTACTTTACAATTCTTACGAATGAAATTGTGAAAAAGATGTATTTAAAAAAGATATACGAATACAATGATAATGACGGTAATACCAATAGTAATAATAATACTTCTAGTAATAATAGAGGTACTGCAGTAGGAAACATCGATATTAGATGTGAACGCGGTTATGATAGTATTGTGTCTGATGGTGTTCACTTGGAGTTTCCAAAGGCGAAATCAACATTTTTATGGTAATGGTAACGCTATCTGTATATTGATTGTGTTACCCTCAATGTTTGTGATGATAATTTGGTTCTGGGTAATTGGAGTGATTAGGGGTCAGTGAAAGCCTTCATAATGGCAATAGTGATGCAAGCACGAGTGGGTTTTATTACATCAACATCAGTGTAGTGATTACGCGAATCATGTTTTTAATGCACGTATGCTTAGGTTTCACGACAGGAGACTGGATATGGAAGTCTGCGCACGTCTGCTCTCTCGGGTGAATGAACATTGTTCCGCTGAGGTTGTCCTGTGAGCATACAAGACCTAAGAGTGATTATCTTCTAGGAGTTCCTTTGCGTGAGGAATGCTCGAAATGTTTAAAGTTGTATGTGTTTCGGACACACATTTTGAGATCAATACAAACGCAGAGGCTAATCGTAAAGTTCTCGAAGTAAACTTGTTCCGCCACTGAAGTTTGGGGGAAAGAACTGAGGTACAAACTGCGTCCGCACAGAAACTTCTGTGTATTCATGTACGTCGACTATGTGAATTCAAACCTGATATTTACTGTTAATAATAAAGACGTTACATTTTAGTCGGTGCAATTTCACGGTGTTTGAAATCGTTCCACAATAGGCATCCAAAATAAACATCAAACAGCAATTATACCAGGGTTGTGCGATGAGATTTCAAGAAAAGATAAAATTGTTTGGTAATGAAAAGAATCTAATTAATCCGTTTATAAAGCCAAGAATCCAGGGTGAAAAAGGTTCAAAGGCATTGAGTTGCTTCAGGAACGGGATTACAAAGCTACACTACCTCCTGGTGGTGCATCTTCCTCGGAAGGGGAAAAATGGTGCCGGGAAATTAGACCAGTTCTATTAAACTTTAGGAACAGTCTTTTGTGACGAGTAAGCAGTTAATAAAAGTAGATTTTAATGATTAATAACAAAAGGGAAAAAGGGCCGAGAAATGGGTCACTCGAAAAGGGTGATAACAGATGGACGGCGATAGCAAAGATTGATGGGGGATTGTAGGACAGAATAAGTAAAGAGAGAGTGATGGTGACGGGGCGAGAGTTGAATTGAAAGATGGATCTGATTAAGGGCGATTGAGAGGCTGGTGACCTCCCTGGAGAGTTTGTATGTAATAGGGCGAGGTGAGATCATATTGGAGATCGCGATGATTTATGAAAAAGGAATGTCCAATCCTCTCCTGAGATGCTCTAAACTGACCGCTGATCGAAGATGTAGAAGGAAGGAAGGAAGGAAAGAAGGAAGGAAGGAAGGAAAGAAGGAAGGAAGGAAAGAAGGAAGGGAAAATAGGACCATGTGACAGAAGCTATAATCGGAAATAAAGATTAGACTTACTTGCATTGACATGTTATATTGTTCAATACACCTTATTATGCATTTAGCTTGTTTGTCTGTTAGGAGGTTATATAATAAGTTTTTGATTGATGCAGTTATTATTTCTTAGGTTAAGTGTATTGTCGCTGCGTCCGTATGGAAATGTCGATCGTGGCTGAGGATGGATTTGCACTCGATTCATTACTTCCCAGTAAGGGTAATGGCACAATACAATGCCTTTTGTGGAAAGAATACATGGCAAGGAAATTGTTGCCGGTATTACAAAATATCACCATTGATTTTGTCAACCTATCATGTCTTTATAAATATGTTAAAATAAAGTTGCAATAAAGCGATGCCCTTAAGAAAAGCAGCAAGAGCGAGGTAAACAAGTATGACTCCATTTATTCTTTTAAAGCTAAGATTCACGCGTTTGTAAACATTGGTTGTTACAAGAAAACTGCAAGCATGGAGGGATAAAGAATTTTTCACGCACAGTGTAAAGTGCAAGGG
>BOPN01000721.1:311519-314019 GCA_017312705.2 Penaeus japonicus | reverse complement strand
TGGGCGTGAGCTGGATAAAGCCAGGAGCCGCTGGAAGAAACTGTGAGGGAGACAATGAGAGGTTGAGGGAATGGAAATGAGGGCGGGGAAGAGGCTTGAGAGGGAATTTGTATCATGTGAATATATCTATGCGTTGGAGAGATGTATAATAAGAGCCAGGAGGAACGGAAAGGGTGGATTAAGAGAAGGAGAAAGACGGCGAAGGAAATACACATTCAGTAAGCGAGTGGCCATGATAAACAATTCAAAACTTTCTTTATTTTATGCATTGTATCTATAATTCTGAGCCGGGAGAATACGTGAAAGAAAAAAGCGGTTGAACTCTAAACAAAAACTATTAGTCTGTGAAATTTTAAACCGTATTCATAAACGCGCTCGTACCGTGGGTTAGCAAGTTAGCTAATAGTTGTGGGAGTGGTGATTTGAAGGCTAAAATACGGAAATATACGGGAAGTGATGGGTGTAAACAGATGATGACTGGATACGGTAAAAGTAATGGCAACAGGAACTGGTCTGGCCTATAGTGGAAGGCAGTTGTTCCTATTCTCCGTGAGATTTTAACATAACTTGTTTTTCTTGTACTTGAAACCACCTTTTATCTCTCTCTCCGTCTGTCTGTCTGTCTCTCTCTCTCTCTCACTCTCTCACTCACTTTACAAACCGGTTATATTCAGCGTTTTACACATGCTTTATATAGCTAGCCCAACAGCGAACAGCATACCCCTATAATTATGTATGCCTTTGAAATAGCAACAGGCAAACGGTAATCCATATTGTTTGTTTTATCTGGCAAAGACAATCATCTATCAGTTCATAAAACCACGACTTAGAAAGTGATTCCAGAAACACATTACCTTTAGGGAATCCATTAAAAGAATCCATTAAGGGTGTTTACATTCTTTAATGGAACCATTTTTCCTCCTGATGTTCCAGGAAGGTTACCAGTCGAAAAAATAACCCAGAAATGTTTATATACATTAATAAGTCGGTGCACGAAAACACAATCACGGAAAAGGAGTAGGCTAACAGCTTGTTAGCCAGGGTAGGGGTGAGGCAGGGATAGAGGACTGTGTATGACGTAAGATTTTTGTGTCGGTTGATGTAAATGTTATGATATTTTTGTGCGTCCCCTTTTATGGAGTTTCTGAGTACATGTCCATTTAAGGGCAGATGTGTAAGCCAAAGAAAGTGAGCAATATGTATTTAGCTAGCGGGGCGCATTTCGGATGAGGCAAAGCCATCTGATTATAGTTGCATTAAAGTAACTATTCAGAACCACTTTACGTCAGCTCTCTTCTGTTGGTAGGTATCGGCAAGGAAATAATAATGAATGTTGTTCAGAATAAAAGATGATACAAATAAACCATTGGAATATACGCAGAAGTCAAAACAATGACTGAATCGACTTCATTTTTACTGATAGAATATTATTGTTCAATCATTTGTAAACCGAAACATCAAAAGGCTTTCAGAAACGATTATCCAATTCAAAATGCAATAAAACTGATAACCGAATTGCCACCAAAATATGAAAAAAGAATTTAAAGTAAGAGGTACATTCTCAAATAGTTTGTGCTCAAAATTGATGTGATTTTTCCCATGCTCCATTTTCATTCTCTGCATTTTTCTCCGTTTTTTAAGAGACAGACATAATTTGCCGGAGGGTTGTGCCATTTTTAGCTTCTTTTTTGTTTTATTTCCATTCCCTTGTAGTAGTGCTAATATCCCCCCTGCAGTTCTGCGCTTTGAGACAAATGAAAAATAAAATGACCATGAAAGAACGTATGTTAATATGAGTAGAATGTACGGTCGCCCACTAGTCTGAAGGAGCCCACTAGTCTGAAGGATGCCAAGAAGTAAATAATGCCCATATGTTTGGTGGCCATAGTATAAAATAACCACTAAGGGTGAAAGAGAAAATATTTCGGTTGCACGATTAAGGGAATTATATGGAACACTAAAACTTTGTAATGAATGCGTAAATTAAGTTTCGTATATGTTATGTAAATGAGTTTTTTTATGGTTCAGAAGAAATTGCTTAAAGTTTGAAGAAAATGTTTAATTCTGGAAACGTTGAAATAAATACATTTGTATAAATATTTGCTATCCATTAGTTATTCATATGAAATTTAAATATTCATGGAATCGTATTTGCGTCCTTCTTAATCGTCACTTTTTTATTCATATGAAGACTATTTATTTGTGGCACAACTGAAAAGAATTGAAAAGGAGTCGAAAGGTATCTACTGTTTGAACGCTTCCTTTGAATATTATGCTGATATCCAAGAAGAAATCCTATGTTGTCATAAGGAATACATGGAACGCCATATCCCTACTAACAGCTGAGTATTTTCTGCACTAAAGAAGTTATTGGTTTACTGGCTTCGCTTTCTTTGCTCTCTCTTGGCTATTAATGTTGACACTGGGGACATATAGCCCTGCCTTTTGGACGGTTGCTGTCTCCTTCTCTTTATCTTTCACTTTCTCTTTCCTCTTTCTG
>BOPN01000721.1:296519-299019 GCA_017312705.2 Penaeus japonicus | reverse complement strand
CATGCACAACTATCTCTCTCTCTCTCTCTTTCCCTCTCTCACACCTTCAATCAGACACATCATTCAGCCGATTGACTCAGAATAAAGTCATGAATCAGAACACTGATATACTCCTATATAAAACTTACGTACAAAGCGTCTTAAAACGGCGGCCATGTAATCCTAACGCGTCCATGATGTTTATTAAGTTGACTGAATTAAATTATTTGATAATGTGTTTATAGGGTTTCAGCGTACGCGTTCAGACCGCTAATATGGTCAACGTGATCGCCAACTGATAACATGTATTCTAAATGCTTAGACTTTTAAGAATGAACGGTAATTTAGTTCAGCTCTTTTGTTATATTTTGAGGTTGATGTCAATGCCTAATTTTCTTCTTTTTTTTCACTGTGGAATATAATTAAGCATTACTGAACCAGATAAAGAGCGTTGCAAACTGACCTACAGATGTTTGACCAATACATCCTAAAAACATCCATTGGCATATCGCAGCTACAAAACAAGCAAAATCGATTGGATAGCCTTAATCTGCTATATCAAAATTTTAGGGAGTATTTGCATGGGATTCTGAAAGGCTGCAAGATTACACCCCCACCTTTTTGTACAATAGCTCGCTAAACTAATTAAACTCAACAGCAGTAAACAACAACTTTAATTAGGAACCCCTTACACGGCTACGCGGTTTCCTATGCTGTCTTATACGAATATTTACGGCAGGGAGGACAACATCGACGCCAAAAACACTTAGGACGATCGAGCTCCTCAAGAGAATGGAGTCTGCATGGGCGTTGTTTGTGTGCGAGGGCTTGGATGCTCGTGCTTTGAAAATGAGATGAAAAGAGATTTAGAGGGTAAAAAAGTAGGAGAGAAGGAGAAGAAGAGGGACAGAGAGTGGGCGAGGGGGGGGGGGGGATGAGAGGATGAGGAAAAAAAGGTTGAAGAGAGAGAGAAGGGGTGGGGGTGGGGGTGGGAGAGGATGAGGGGATGAAAAGGGAAAGAAGGGAGGAAGAAGTGAGAGGATATGAGGGTAAATAGTAGGATAAGGGAGAGAGGGAGGAGGGGGAGTGGTGCGAGTGAGGGAAAAAGGGCATTTTGAGATACTTCAGAATGTTATGCTAACATAACTGTTATTTCAACTGGTACTGATATTAACCAAAAATATTATGGAATGATTTTATGAACAGCAGAAATAATCTAGATTTTTCACCACACGCAAAATGTCATAACCAGTAAGGAAATATCTTGTTTAACCGTTATCACGAAGGAGTTTGAAAATTATTATAGTTTTAAGATGGTCAAATAAACACAATGATTACAATGAAAGACAAGGGAGCTATTGTGATTATGATAGCAGTAAAAGTAGTAATCGGTTTCTCAGTAACATTTACGCTATTGCTGGAAGTGGCAATGGAAATAGAATAGACATGATACTCGCACAAGTTAAAGAATAAGAGTTTTATAGCCTCAGTATAGCAGTCAGATACACCAAAACAGGATCCCACCCCCGAGGAAAGCGCAAGCACTTGGCTCGGACGTGAGTGCAGCAGATTAACAGAGAAGCAAATAAATCCCATGAGGCCGAGCAAGTTTAGCGGGCTAACCCCAGGGTCAGGGCACTCGGAGCCTCTTGCCACACAAGCCAAGAAACTCTGTTTACTCAGGTTTTCCTTGGGACCCAATATCCAGCAGGCCAGGAAGCCAGGTTTCTCTTATGAGGTGAATTTGAGCTGAAAGTCAGTGAGCTCGAGGGATTCGGGTTCGCCGTTGGGAATTCAGAAGGAGGAATCTTTATTGTGTTGATCTATAGAAGAGATGGCGGTTTCGGCGGGTGGCTCTCGAGGTGTGATTTTTGGGGGAGATGGGATTTTGCTTCTATTTTTCGAGGGTGGAAGGCGATGCGGGGGAGGGGAGGGGAGGAGTGAAGTGTCTTCTTCACCTCTTTATTGTGTTGTTATGCACCTTTCGATAAAAGTAATTGCTTAACTTTACTCGTAATAGTAGCTTCCTCTAATGGTTACGTAATGTTTCCCAATTGCTGCAATTTGAAACAGCTGCTGAAATTGCCATTCGAAGTTCCATATTCTAACTTATAGTTAGTTGTCTTGCATTGGGAAGTGGCTATCATGATTTCTTTTATCAGTGCTTACTCTGCTGCAAAATTGCACGTCAGCGTTCAAAAGAAAATTCGAGATTTCTTATGTTGAAGGCAGAGTAAAGATAAGAAACATTTTGTAATAGTAAAAAGGAAAGGACACAAATCCAGCAATGAAGTCCCAGATATGATCTTAAGGTAAACAGGTAAAAAATGTCCCCCTTTTTATTTTGATAAAGACTGTTTGTCAAGTTGAGTTGCTACCTCTTGTATTTTTGCATTGCGTAAATATAGGATACAGAGATTGGCAGTAAATAAAAAAAACAGTTCTTGGAGCTATAAATACCATACTATAAATACCAGATCAAATCCAGGGAATCCATGTAAAATCAATCAAATCCAGAATT
>BOPN01000721.1:289019-291519 GCA_017312705.2 Penaeus japonicus | reverse complement strand
CGAGGCTGGTAGACGACACACTGCCCATGTCAATTGGAAATTAAAAGATGATGAGACAGATATCCAGCTGGCATACGATCCCGATGTCGGTTATTTTCTTTGATTTAGGTGAGCCATTGTCTCTCTATTTACCGCCACCACGCCCCATTCCTATACATTATATATCAGAGTTATATACAGAATGGAAGATTTTTTCTTCCCCGAGGCAAATCATGGAGTGAAGCTCTACGAGATGAAATATAAACCTCAGTCGCTCTTCCCTCCTGGGGCGGCTTCCATTGGCGCCCGAGTAACAGATTCATAGCCGTAACTGCCGCCTTCATAGAAATGGTAATGTCCGCTGGGGAACATTTTCACCCCATTTATTGTATGACAGTGTGTGGCCGCCTTCTCCCTTCTCCCTCCCTCTCACAGACGCCTCGAAGTCAGCCAGTGACACTTTCCCACATCCACCTCCTCCCTTTCGATTGACTCTTTTCCAGGAAGTTGTTCCTTTTTTCTCAATGGCCAGATATTTCATCGTTTTGCCTTTTTTATATATCATTGGATTTTATTTTATTATCATTATTTTTTTTTTACTTTATTTTTTTTCTGTTTTCCTCGGCTCTTCAAGTTCGAATTCTTCTTCCTTGTGTCTTTCCTCAAGAACCACTTACTCTGTCTCTCGTAAAGTGATTATCCCTTTCCTCTCCACCTTCACCAACAGCCCCGCCTCCCTGTGTTCATTCGGTGTTCAACTCATTTAACCTTTGAGTTTTGCAGGGAAGTCCTTGGTGTCTTTTTTCCCCTTGTCTTTTTTCATCTACCAGTATGACTCTCACGCTCTATAAGTCTCTCTCTCTCTCTCTCTCTCTCTCTCTCTCTCTCTCTCTCTCTCTCTCTCTCTCTCTCTCTCTCTCTCTCTCTCTCTCTTTCTTTCTCTCTCTCTCTTTCCGTTTTTTACGCACACCAGTGTTTGTTGTTAGTTATCCTGTATCCATTTTCTGTGGTAAAATGAGAACAGTATTACAGCTTTTTAATTTTTATATCCGTTGTTCTCCTTTGCTTTGCTGTATCGTTTATTGGCTTTCTCTTTGAGTTGATTTCTACAATGTTTATATTGATAATGATAAATCTTGTTAACATTCCTGTTTCATTTGTTGCATTTGGTTCTGCTATTTTATACACAGTCAAAGGATTGCAAGGATGCGTCCATATTTATGTTCAATCTTTTACAAATAAGACGGGTCTGTTCAATAAAAATCAAACTACCTTACAAGACGTCAATGTTAATCAACGTAAAGTTCTCAGTTTCTGGTCCTTTTTTATCCAGCATCTAAGAATGTCTTTTTTATTCTTGCTAATGGTTCTTGTTCCCTGTGAATGAACAATATGTACCATTTCAATTAAGATCTTTTCTCTCTATTTTTTAATGATTGTACAATCCCCAGGTGAATATAAAGCCAATACTAAGAAGTAACGACACATATTCATGTTAGGAAGGTAAAAATGGAAGAAATGTGTAGCAGCGGTTTCAGAGAAATCTTTATATATGATTCCATTACTGGGTTATTCTGCAAATTTTCCATTTACAGGGAAGATCGTGAGAGAGCCAGATCCTATCATGGGTTGTAGAATCGTGGATATATCCAAGCTATATTCTCTCTCTCTCTCTCCTCTCGCTCTCTTCTCTCTCTCTCTCTCTCTCTCTCTCTCTCTCTCTCTCTCTCTCTCTCTCTCTCTCTCTCTCTGGTTAGTATATGTGTGTGTGTAATATATATATATATATATATATATATATATATATATATATATATATATATATATATATATATACATATACATATATATATACATATATATTTGTATATATATACATATATATGTATATATATACATATATATATATATACATATATATATATGTATATATATATATAAATCATATATAAATATACAGAGAGAGAGAGAGAGAGAGAGAGAAAGAAAGAACGGAATGATATATAGAAACAATCATCACATTGATGGGAATCGTCTTTTTGTTAGTATTAATTTCATGTGTGTCTGTAGGTGTGTGTCCCTCCGCGTAGAAACTCAAAATTAGTATTCAAAGACTCCCATTCCTCTTCCTTGCCGCCAATTGGAATTACTGAAAAGTCGGTTACGGATGCTTGCCAACTCGAGGAGCAATATCCGGTAGGAACTCTCACGCCAAATGAGACAGATAACCAGCCTTTCGTTTGAAGTTCTTGCCCGTAATCCAACGCTACCAGTGGGACTGCACTCCCACCCTCGGTAATCTTTACATCATCAATCTCCCTTGATCCAGATACCAAAGTGTGTTCCTGAAAAATAACGCCCCCAAAAACATGAAAACAAACAAATACTGTGAACTATCACACGAACAAATGGCAGCCATCAATTCACGTCTACGCGGGCAACTCCCCTCTCCCTCCCCTCTCTCCAGCCTCACCCTAACCCCCCTCTGGTTCTCACTGGTTCTGAACCCCAATGAACGAAA
>BOPN01000721.1:279019-284019 GCA_017312705.2 Penaeus japonicus | reverse complement strand
AGAAGGAGGAGAAAAAGAGGATGAAGAGGAAGAACATTCATCAATGTCTTTCAATTCATTAGTCATCTTGTAGCTTTCTATTCCCTGCTTCCATCTATGTATTAGGAAGATTTTAATTTCTTGGTTCCCCCTCGGCTATTCCTTTATCTCAGGGCTTCTTATCATTCTCCCTATTAATCATTCATCTTTCATATTATCTTCGTCTATCTGTTTGTCACAAAGTTTAATCTCTCTCTCTTTCGATTTATTCTCGACTTCACCCCCCCCATATTCCTTTTATTCCTCGTCTCATATCTCCTTAATCTCTTGTTGTTCCCCTGCTATTTATCTTTCCCATTTCTTATATCTCTGATGTTTATCTCGCTTTGCCTAATACCTTTTCCCTTTCCGCGCCGTTAGTCTGTATGTGATCTTTATTGGTTTCTTATATATCGTCCTGTTGATTTTTGTTATTCTTGTTATTCTCTTCATGTCACAAAATTGAGCTGAAAAAGTTGTTTTCTTTTTCGTTTCGTCTCTCTCTCTCGCTCTCGTAATTGCTCTTCCATAGCGCATCATTCCCATCCATTTATTTCCAGTCTTTTCCAGTAATACCTATTCCATACCAAGTCACCCCTTCTACCTCCTAATTTTTACTTATTCTCCTCCGCCACAATTCTCCTCTCTCCATAATCCGTATTTCAGTCTTTCTTTGATTTCCCCCATTTCATCTTTTCTCTTGCATATCTCCTGAGTCGTTTCTTTAAACTTTTTCTCCGTCTTGCGTTTTCTCTCTTTAATTTTCCCCTTCAGTCGATTTCTTTAGTTTTTTTCCCCCGTTCTTTTTCCTTTTGCCATGTCTTTTTTCATCTGTTTTCTTTATATCTTTTGCCTTAAGTCTTTCACTTCACGTTTTTTCTATCTTATCCTCTAAGCCTTTTTTTTACTTTTTCTTATTCTCTCTTACCCGAAGCCTTTTTCTTCAGTTTCATCTTCGGCTATTACTTTGCTGGAAGCCTTTTTCTTTACTTTTTTTTTCTCTTGTCTGTTCCCCAAAGGGATTTCTTCACGTATTTTCCTATCTTCCTTATTCTGTGTTCACTTGTCATTTCCCTCATCCCTTTTTTTATTTCCATTGTTTTTAACCATTTGTGCTCCTTTTTCTTTGAGCATCGTCTTTTTACAATCAGTGCTCGTCCTCTCAACTTTCTTTTCTTTATGTCTCTCTCTCTCTCCTCGCTCTCTCTCTCTCTCTCTCTCTCTCTCTCTCTCTCTCTCTCTCTCTCTCTCTCTCTCTCTCTCTCTCCTCCCTATCTTTCTCGCATATTTCTTAGCCTCTCGCCATCTCCGATATCCTTATTCTATTACGTTCTTTTGATCTCCTCTCTTGCAATTCCTCCTCCTTTCTTACTTTTTCTCTTTCTCAACTTTCTATCCTTCGCTTTCTATCCGCCCCCTCCCAACCCTCCCAGACCTTTCTTTTTCTCTTCTTCTCCTCTTCTCTGTCTTTCATCTCTGCTTCCTCTTCTCCCTCCATCATTCAACTAACCCTGCTTCTGCTCCTTCACCCACTCTTTTTTCCTCCCTTCTCCCCGTCACCCTTGCCACCATTTTCCCCCTCTTCATCTCTCCTTCTCTCTCTCCCACACCTTCTTCGTCTTTTCATATCCCCTTGTCTCCCTTATCCCATCGTTTTCTCCTCCCCTTTTCCCTCCTCCCTCTCCAGTCCACATTTTCCCTTCCCCTTCTTCCCTCCTCTCTCTTCATCCATCCTTTTTCCCTTGCCCTTTCTTCCCTTCTTCCATCCCTCACCCAACCTTTTCCCGTCCCCTCCTTCTCTCTCCTTCCCTCTCCCCAACGCCCCCTTCCATATCACGAGCAAGCGGGTATCTCCAAAGTTGACTTCCCATCATTTGTTCTGGTGGGAAGCTATTCATCAGGCTGCTAACCATTTATGATTTTCATGGGTGGCCACCAGATATGTGGGAATGTGGCGGAGTTCAGGGTGAGCGATGAATGGCGGGATGGCCTTCATTTTTCATCGTTCATTTCTGATGGTGGGGAAGGGAAAGGTGGGATGGGTGGGTAGGGAAGGAGGGGAAGATGGGAGTGGGAGAAGGGATAGGGAGGTGGGATAAGGATAAGGAATGGGTAGATGGGTAAGGAGGGGAGGGGGAGGGGAAAAGGGATGGGAAACAGGGGAGGGGGGGGGGGGAGAAATGTGAAGGAGGGGAGGTGGGGATGGGGGAGAGGGTGGGTAGGAAGGGAGGGAAGTAGGAATGGGATCGGCGAGAAAGGAAGGTGGAGATGGAGGGGCGAGGGGGGAAAAAAGGTGGAAGGAAGGTAAGCTGTAAGGGAAGAGAAAAGGATGAGGAGGAGCAGGAAAAGGAAGGCGGAGGATGAGAAGGGAAGGGAGAGAGAAGGAAGAAAGGGGGGGGGTGAGAAGCTTGGGGATTAAGGGCAGGAAGGAGAAGAGGAAAGATGGGAAGGATGAAGGTCGCAAGAAGGATTTAGAGGGGTCGGGGGTGGGAGGGATGTGGAGGAGGGTGAGAGAGAGTGTGGAAGAGGAGGAAGAGAAGAAGTATAAAGAAGAGGAAAGGAGAAATGAAGGGGAACATGGAGAAAAAGAAAGAAAAAAAGGGAGGGGGAAAAGAAAAAGAATAGAAGAAAAAAAATGAGGAGGAGGAGAGGAAAAAGAGAAGAATAAGTAGGAGGAAAAGAAGAGGGAGCAGAGAAAGAGACGAAGAAGAAAATTCAGAAGAAAAAGAAGAAGGAGAAAATGAGAAGGAGGAGGAACTAATAGTAGGGAGAAGGGGAGAGAGGGGGAGGCTGGGGGTTGGGGGTGGAGGTTCGTTGGAAAGAGGAGAATCGGGAGTGAGCGACGCGAGGGGATTTGGAGAGATGATGTATTTTCGTAGCCTCCTCCTCCTCCTCCTCCTCCCCTCCTCTTCTTCGCTGTCCTCGTCTCCTGTACCATTTCTACCACCAAGAGGTCCGCCAGTTCCTTTTTATTTCGTCTTCTCTGTCTGATTGCTTACTTTATTCGTTTTTTTTTTTTTGTCATTATTGAAAACATGTATCATCTTTTGGTTGTTACCATCATCTGTTTGTTATTGTCTTCATCTTTATCTTTTGTCGCTGTTATTCATCTTTTTCTTTATCTTTTGTCGCTGTTATTCATCTTTATCTTTATCTTTTGCCGTTGTTATTCATCTTTATCTTCATCTTTACCTTTATCTCCATGTTCTGTCGCTGTTATCACCATCATTATCCGGTGCGGTATTAGTGACATTATCCGTTAATGCCATAACATTACAGTTACCATTACATTTTATTTTCAAAATTCACTTTCTCGGTAGTCGACGAATAAGGTCTTAAAAACGAACATACCATTAAGAAAAAAAAAACTAATCTAATAGCGCAACAAAAGAAACAAAAAGGCAGAACAAAAGACAAAAAAAAAAAAAAAAAAACGGCCATGGTCGAAGATACTTGGCAAGGATCAGATCTGAAAATTAGATCGTTTTTTTGTGTGAGAGGAAAGATTTACGCGATATAATGGAAGCTGCGTCAGTTATAAAAGTTTGGTAGCTATAGTGTTGATGGGCGGCCGGGAGACGTCCGCCATCATATTTTGGGGTCGTGTTCCCGGTGTGCGCGAGGGAGGGGGGGGGGGGGAGGAAGAGGTGTTATATATTACACCCGATTCGAAGGCTACACTTGGTGCGGTGAATTTCATTAATATATTAAGCGACTGGTCTGGTTGCGGATGAAGATTGTTTCCAAGTTTATTTTCTTCTCTGCAACTGCATCGAATGTGTACGAGACTCTGGAGAATTCCTTGAGAATATGGGTTTTTAACATTAATTGAAGCACTATTTCAACTTGGGAGTTTATATAAACTTTTTTTTGTTTTATCTCAGTGATGTATATGGCTTTATAATGATGATGAATTATTGTAAAAAACGGTGTTATTTTACCTTTTCAATCTTCTTCGCTCAGTGAAATCAGAAACACATACATATCACACACAATAAATCAACACATCAACAAACAACTGCTTTCCTGAAATCGCCGCGTTTCTCCGTGTCCCTTTCTTGCTCTTCTCTGTTGCTCTACTCAAACACAGCTGTTTTTCAGGCCATGTGTTCTCTTGATTGTTCTTTAGACTGTTCTGCTCAACAACGAATTGCTTTTGTCAAGACAATGTTGCTTAGTACTGCTAACAGTCTTTCTATCGTTGCAAATTCTAGTATTCTCAAAATAGTCTCTAGTATTTTCCAAGGAAACGGGAAAACTAAGCGTACTCTATCCCCCTTTAGTAATTTTGCCCGTTATCTCATTTTCACTAAATGGCTATATCCAGAGGTGATACAGTCTCCCCCTCGCCTGCCCAGTTCTTCGCTGTTGCCGATTCCCCTCGACGATTTTACCCACTGATTCACTAGCCGCAACATTCACCGAACCACATTGTTCTTTGTATTATCCTTTTGTTATACTACCCCAGCATGTCTACATCATTACTGTATTTCCTTACAATGATGTTTCTACTGTAAAAAGCCGCTGGGAATCTATAGAGTAGAGCGCCTTAAAAGTTCTCGTTATAATTACTCTCATACCCCCCCCCCCCTCTCTCTCTCTCTCTCTCTCTCTCTCTCTCTCTCTCTCTCTCTCTCTCTCTCTCTCTCTCTCTCTCTCTCTCTCTCTCTCTCTCTCTCTCTCTCTCTCTCTTTATATATATATATATATATATATATATATATATATATATATATATATATATTTATATATATATACATATATGTATGTCTGTGTCTGTCTCTCTGTCTGTCTGTCTGTATGTATGTATGTATATATATATATATATATATATATATATATATATATATATATATATATATATATATCTACATTGTAGATATATGTACATACATACATATTCTATAATTTTCATAAGGTCAAAGCAGAATTTTTTTTCTTTGTACTTCAGCACAGACCGCGCTGTAAGGGGATTGCGTGTG
>BOPN01000721.1:271519-274019 GCA_017312705.2 Penaeus japonicus | reverse complement strand
CACGTCGTAAATAGAGAGATAAAATTCCTCTTAGCAATTCAACGGGATGTGATAGGTCATTCGGGCTGAGCAATGGGACTACTTCTATTGGTTTGTGAATTATGGCCTTTGGTCCTTTTTTAAACATTTTACATATATATGTTTCATATCCAAAATTAAAAGAATCTAACTTTAATTAATTTCCAAACCGTTTTGGCTAAAATAGAATAGCCAGAATACTTTCTCTCTTAATGAATATGCATATGTATTTGGATATATACGTGTGTGTGTATGTATGTGTGTGTGTGTGTGTGTGTGTGTGTGTGTGTGTGTGTGTGTGTGTGTGTGTGTGTGTGTGTGTGTGTGTGTGCGTGCGTGTGTGTGTGTGAGAGAGAGAGAGAGAGAGAGAGAGAGAGAGGGGGAGAGAGGGAGAGAGAGAGAGAGAGAGAGAGGAGAGAGAGAGAGTACATACCTTTATAGCGTCTCTCTCTCTCTCTCTCTCTCTCTCTCTCTCTCTCTCTCTCTCTCTCTCTCTCTCTCTCTTAAAATCTCTCTCTCTCTCTCTCTCTCTCTCTCTCTCTCTCTCTCTCTCTCTCTCTCTCTCTCTCTCTCTCTCTCTCTCTCTCTCTCTCTCAAAATCTCTCTCTCTCTCTCTCTCTCTCTCTCTCTCTCTCTCTCTCTCTCTCTCTCTCTCTCTCTCTCTCTCTCTCTCTCTCTCAAAATCTCTCTCTCTCTCTCTCTCTCTCTCTCTCTCTCTCTCTCTCTCTCTCTCTCTCTCTCTCTCTCTCTCTCTCTCTCTCTCTCTCAAAATCTCTCTCTCTCTCTCTCTCTCTCTCTCTCTCTCTCTCTCTCTCTCTCTCTCTCTCTCTCTCTCTCTCTCTCTCTCTCTCTGTTCCAGTCCCACTTTTTCCATCCTAACATTTCGAGGAACATCCCCAAATGAAGGGCCTGTGTGTGTGAGAGAGGCAAGAGACCAGCGATAGAGAAACACAGTTAGCAGCCGCCGGAAAGTTTCTGATCCTCTCTTAATGATGTACAAATACTAAGACCCGTAATTCTCTTGAAGGAAAGAAATGATCTATGTGTGGCTTGTGGTGCTGGGTTTGGTGGTGAGGAAGAGTGGTGATGCAAAGGGAATGTACGTGACGATAGTGGAGGGAATGTGAGTGAGGATAGTGATGATGATAGCAAAAGTATGATGATTAAATTGATTATGATATTAGTTGTAATGTTAATGCTTCTGCTGCTACTAATGATAATAACGATATAATAATGATCATGATAATAATACTGATAAAAACAACAAAAACAATAATGATGATGATTATAATAATGATAACCATTAAAATGATAATTACAATCTTTTTAAGATATATATTTTCTCGATTTCCACAGAAAAAACAAAGTAATGATATTTCCTCATTCATTAATTATAAGTACGGACAACTTTCTAAACAACCAAAAACGATAGCACTAATAATTGTCGTGAACAGTTCTGTCTGATGGGTTCCCTATTTTTAAAAAGAGTTTTATTAGGCGAATTATGTTAATAGAGGAAGTTTGGGGCCAACATAAAACTATCATTATAGTGATGACGAAGGCAATACCCCTGATAATAATATCAACCGTCCTTGGTCTAATTGCTCTGACTGTTAAGGTGATAATGATGATGATAATCATGATGGTAATAGTAATGATAATGATGGTTATAATGATGGTAATAATGATAACAAAAGTACTAATGGTAATAACAACAATACTAATAGTAATGATAATGGTAGTGATGAAAGTGTTAGTGTGATAATAAATACCACACAATAAGAAATACTGTAATACTGAAACAATGCTGATAATTGTAATATAAATCAATCAGCAATGAACAAAATCTATAATGCCAGAAGTGATAAGAGTAGTAATATCAATAATAATAAATGACCTGTAAGATAAGACCTACGCCCCAAAGTATAAACAAATTCAAATTAACTTTCAAAAGAAGAAACCTAAACGCCAGGAGAAGCAAAATAAGTCTTTAATCTCGGCTCCGAAATTTGTTAACAGCAATTCCAATCTCCACCAAATAGGTGACCGAGGCAAGGCGACTTTCCTTGGCTAAGTCTTAAGAAGTCTCTGCCCTCTGCGGGTGTCGTGCTCGGCTAACAAGTGGCATCAGCTTAAATCCTTCAACGCTCTAAAGTTAAAAGTGCCTACTTACACGCGAACACTTGTTGCTAATTTGCATTTTATCCTGCCCCTCCCCCTCCCCTTCTCAGATATGCGGTAATTATTATTTTTTTTTTTTTTTTAGTACGAATGTGTTTTGTTTGTTTGGTTTATGTTGGTTGTTAAGTTTGTGTTTATTCTGTGTATTTGTCTGTTTTTATTTCTTTATCAATACATTGCTTATTCTCACGTACACACACACACACACACACACACACACACACACACACACACACACACACACACACACACACACACACACACACACACACACACACACACACACACACACACACACACA
>BOPN01000721.1:241519-249019 GCA_017312705.2 Penaeus japonicus | reverse complement strand
AGAAAGAGAGAGAGAGAGAGAGAGAGAGAGAGAGAGAGAGAGAGAGAGAGAGAGAGAGAGAGAGAGAGAGAGAGAGAGAGAGAGAGAGAGAGAGACAGCGAGCTGTGAGAAAAATAAGATGAAGATGAACGAAAAATGTAAATAAACAAATAAAGCGAAAAGGATCTAGCATCGCAATGCACAGCAACGACGCCCTTGTTATCTCTGTAAAGAGGCAGATGGAAAGGAATAATCCTATTCTTATATAGCAAGAAATTATGTTAATTCAAGAACACGGCCAAGACAATGACAAGGCAGAGCGAGGCAAGGCCACGCGCTGCCTTATCATCGGGTTGGTAATGCACTCACCCGCTTTCTCAACTTGCAACAGATTAGGCCTCACGAACATACTAATGTGAGAAACGCATTTGGGCAATCAGTGAACTCCGTCGCCAATACGGGATATCCCGGATTAGTCCCGACGCAAGGATATGTAACATTCAAGGGATTCGACGCAGCATCCCTCGGATTGGGTCGGTATTCTGGCGCAGTACTCATCACTCGGGGGAGAATGGTTCGCGCGATGCCATGCCGGGTCGCCTCGAGTGGGTTGCCCCCGAACACGTGTTCTCTTTAACCTCCTCGTTGGCTCTCGTCCGCGTGTGGATGACGATAACGAAAGTGGGTTTAAGTGGAGGTGATGGTAATGAGATGGTGGGAATGGCAACTTTAATCAAGCGTGCGGGATTAAAGATGGTGCGTTTCGGGCTTTGCTTATCCTGATAGGTGAGATGGTTTGAATATTTAGCGAAGGGAGGGAGGGAGGGAGGGGGAGGGGAGTCCTTTGTATTAGAGGTGATCTTGGCATTTTTTTCTTTTTTTGTACATTGCTGTTTTGTATCGTTATTATTGTTGTTATCATTATTGCTACGGTTGTTTTTGTCTTGTTCATCGTTACTAATATTATTTTTGTTACCTGAGGGGAAGGGGTAGCGGTGGACGGAGACACAATAAGACAAAGATATATCGTAAAGCATATTGTTTATTGTTATGATTATAAGTAGCATCACTTTGTAGCTAAATGGATTCATTTGCTTTCATACTTTACGAACGATACTACAACTGATTCACAACTAATATCACTATTACTACCACTATCATTATCATTTGTATTATTACATTACTAGGATAACTGTTACGGTTACCATTATCATGAAGGGCATTTAGTTATTATTGTCGGTTTGGTTATCATCATAGTATCATTAATATAATCCGTGGTGATGATTATAACTATTCTTAATTGTCATTCTTAACATAATCATCATTATCATCATGATAATAATCATTGTCATTTATAGTGTCAACATTATTTTCATTATTTCTACTTAATTTTCTTTTCTTTATCATATACTTAACATTCTGTTGTAATGGTATGTTCATTGTCACGGTAGTAATATTGAGGACTACAATTACTGGTATTATCGTTATTTTCATCACCGTAAGTATTTTTTCACAGATCTGATGACGGCTTGACCTCCTCGGTCAATATAACATATATCAGTTCCGTCGGCGCTGGTCTGTGGGGATCTCACCCCTATAAATATCTAATTGCTGAGTGACGGTTAGATTCTGCAGTACAGTCACGTCGCCTGTTTCAAACTTTCTTTCCTTAGGGGAGCAAAGTTAACCCTGACGAGGGAGGTGAGTGGGTGGGTGGGAGAAGGAGGAAGAATGGGTGGATGGGGAAGGAGAGAGGAGGGTGGAAAGGGAGAAGGGAGGAAGGATGGAGTGGAAAGGGGGGAAATGAGTTGGGGTGGTGAGGCAAGGAGAAAGAAGGGGAGGGGAGAGGAGGAGGTAATGAGGGTAGGTAGGAGAAAATGGGTGAAGATTGGGTTGGGAGCAAGGAAGGAGAGGAGGGAAGAACGGAGTGGAGAAGAAGAAGAGTGGGAGGAAACGATGGTGGAGCGAAGAGAGAAAGGGGAAGAAGGAAGGAGAAAGGTAGTGAAGAGGAATAAAGTAAGAGGAAAAGGAGATAGGAAGGAAGGGAAGTCTTGAGAGAACAGGGGGTGAGGGGTCAAGAGAGAGAAAAATCGAAAAGGGCAGGCGGGAAAGCAATGAGAGAGTAGACGAGATGGATGGCAGGAGAGAGGAAGGGAAGCGATGCAAGGATGTGGAGCGGAATGGCGGATGGTGGAGGATGAGGGAGGAAAGAGGGGGAGGCTCTCGTGGTTTGCGTCATCACCCAGTGACGTGGTGATCCTTCAGAAAGGCTCTATTGATTACGTTCCAAGGTTTTCGACATTCGGCAAATTGTGCATTTATTTTTCTCTTGTGACATGGTTAATGAATGTAAACAACGGTGGGTTGTTGCACTCTTATAAGATCGATTGAAAGATACAACCATTTGAAAACAGACTGGTCGATGGATAGAAATCAATATTGATGGTAAATAGTGATAGGAAAATGGGTGGATGATCATTTTTATGAACTGCTAGAAGTATTAGCGGACAGAGATGGATGTAAGGATGATCAGGTAAATACATAGATATAAAATAGATAATTTGAAAGTAGACGAAGAATATAAACGTAGATCAGATGCCCGGATTGATAGAAAACGGACAGACGACGTCCGTAACTCGCTTTCAGACTAGAGACCAACTTTCCCTCTGTGTCACTTTTTCTTAACATCTTCGCCTTATACGCTAAAAGCCCCTTTAACTGTACAAGGAACCTTAAAGCACTACAATACTAACTTTGCAAACAATTTTTGTTTCCCTTAACTATAAACTGGATTCACGGAACATAACTTGCTTTAGCAGGGAACCATAGCTAATCGTAAACTCTTACAACAATGACATTCTTTCCGCATAAACTTAGCAACGCCTTTTTCAGTAGTTGTTTTCCTTGTTTCTCCAGGCAAAAATATGGAGGAGAAAGAAAAAAGAACGAACCGCGAAGTAATTTGAGATGAATGTAAACAACCTCCAAACACAAAAACAACACGTAGTTAAAACAACACGAACAACAATAGCAAAAACAACTGCAAAAAAACGACAATAACTTCAAACAATGTTGCTAATAGCCCCAAAAAGTATCCTAATTTTTTTCGTTGTGTTGAAACTTTTTTTTTTTCTCAAGGAGATTTTCCAGAGGAATGGCGAGGAATTAGCACGCTCGATGGCGGCCAGAGATATGTAAAGGATTTATGGTAGCCGTGTCGTAACGAAAGAAGGGGGAAGGGAGCCTAGGTGGTAATGTGGGGGGGGGGATACGAGCTACGATAAGGATATATGGGATGGTCTGTGTGGTCCGGTTGTATGATGAAGGCGATGGTTCCGGTGGTGGGCGAGGTCGTGAATATGGGATGAATCTACAACTCATATGAAGTAGGTATGAGGTGTTATGTGTTAAGGCTGGATGAAAGCCGCACGTTACTCGTTTGAGTTGAGTCTGTGCGTGGGGATGGTATTGCGACGATATCTATTTCAAGTAACTCTATTCTCTATCAAACCTACTCATATAAATATGTATAGACGACGTATCATGGTAATAGGAAAGACTAGAAAGACTAATGGAGGAAAGACGAAACTCACTGGTTGCTATAGATAATATACACATTAGATATATAAATTTATACAAAGCAAGTCATTTGATGTTCACGCCCGAAACACAGCAACAAGAATATATATATATATATATATATATATATATATATATATATATATATATATATATATATATATATATATTTATTTATTTATTTATATACATATATTTTTCTTTATATTTCGATAATCTAATAAAGGCACACGTGACCTTGCTATTGCAGTCTGTCAACACCTGAAATTTGTTTGTTGTAGTAAGTTTAGCACAACCGGAATAATATGAGGAAATATGAAGGTCGTATAGTGGCTATAAGAAACAACGAAACAAACAAAAACGTGCACAAAAATAATTTACACTACAATTCATGAAGTTACAGGTTTCAATATCAAATTGTTCAACTGTGGCAACTGTAGTTATAACATACACCTATTATGCGACTGTGTAATTCTGCGATGCTGATGTTGTGATTGAAACTTTGACATTGTTTAGACAATGTTCCAAGTGATCAGCTTGATCGACTGTACATTAATACACGAGTCGCCTATGAACAATTATAGTGCGCGCTCGTGTGCGCGTGTTAATGTGTGTGCACGTGTACGTGTATGTGTACGTGTACGTGCTTGTACGATTGTGTGTGTGTGTGTGTGTGTGTGTGTGTGTGTGTTTGTTTTGTGCCTTATGTACAAGTGTCGATATTTATACATAAGAGTGCATATCTGTATCGCAAATATGAACAATTGGCTTCTCTGTCAGCAGCATAAACATCTACAGACAGTTAACTTTAACTCACACTGTTTGGTAAAAGCTGCGTCATAAATAAAGCTCTGAAAACCAAATAACACATTATGATGAATGCTGTTTGTTACACGGCTCTTCACTGATGTTAGCGATCGCTTTTAATAATGGGATCAGGTCACGACAACAAATATTCATGTATGCAGTTTGGGATACAATTACATCTATTGTTCTGTTCTTCCAAAAATAGGTCGCTGTAGTTGTAAACAATGTTTTATACCATTTGTTTCCAAGTAAACAAAATCGGAAAAAAGGGAGAGAAATAAAGAGAGTGGAGCTGAGGGAAAGGAGACGAAGAGAAAAAATCGAATGAGAGAGAGGTAAGAGAAGAGAGAAAAAGAGAAACGCAAATTCACACACACATACACACACACACACACACACACACACACACACACACACACACACACACACACACACACACACACACACAAACGCAACCAAACACGCTTCCATAACCTCAATACTAGACAACAAAAGCTAATCACACCCGCGGGCCAATTTGTCCCGACAATCACCGACATCCTCAATAAAACATCGCAACACCCACCCGCCAGGAGGACAAGGCCAGCCGTGTGAGGGGAAAGCCAAAGCCTAGGGGCGGCTCTTCCCCTCGCCTCCAGCCAGCCCGGGGCCGAATCGCGGACTCTAATCACGTCTGAGGGTCAATATGAGGTGAACTGAGCTGATTACCGCAGACTTTTGCGAAGGGAAGCAGCTGTCGGCTGGTTAAATGCCCGCTCGGGGAGATAAGTAAAAGGCTAAACGCGGAGGAAGAGGGATTGGGCATCTAAGCAGTTTAACTCGGCTCGAGGGCGCCTGAGACCAATGTACTCATTCCATTTTTCTCTTTTTCTGCCTCTTCATTATCTTGTGTGGTTTTCATCTATCTGTCTATCGCGCACATGCACATATAATATATCTTGAGTATATGTATGTGTGTATCTGTGAAAAAGAGTTGAGTGGAGAGAGAGAAAAAAAGTAAAAGAGTACCTGCGTGTGTGTGTATATATGTGCTCCCGTGCTCTTGCCTGCGTGCGTTCGTGCTTGCGAATATTTATCCGCGTATCTGGCTTTGTCCATTGTGACTGCGTACGGCGCTACCTCTGACCCCTTCCCCTCAGATAAGAAAAACGTCGAAACCGAATCTAAGAAGAATTGATAGAGTCACGAGCACAATAAAGTTTAGACCCTCGAGGAGTGTTTGAGATTGTGGCCAAGGTTCATGATCCTGATGGATGGGACTCGAACGGGGAGGGGAACCGAGAGGAACCGAGAGGAACCGAGGGGAACCGAGGGGAAACTCATGCTTTGTGTTTCTTGCGAGGTTTTCTTCTGGGCCCGACGCCTGGGAGATCTTTGTTATCGGGAATGAAAGATTTTCGGTTCTTTGCTTTCTTTTTGAAAGGACTGTTGTGTTCTTGGTGGCTGTGCTTTGCACTATTTTGAATTAATTTGATTTACTTGTGTTTATGCTTTTTATATCTTTAACATCACCATCATTATTGATATCATTACTGTTGTTTTTGTATTTATCTTCATATCATTGTTATCTCTATCATTTTCAAATTACCATGCTAAATATAAATATCAATTAGCTCCATTTGAACACTAATGTTTAAAGTATAACGCTTAATCAGTCATCCTAAGAATCATTTCTCTTAACAACAATGCTAAAAGTCGGGGTAACCACTGCACCTAGGGAAACATATTACACGTCTAAGCTTCCTGCCAGATTGACTAAAGAAACCCACACAACCACGGAATCTATTCTATCCCGTGGGACTGAGCTACCCGGCAAGCCAATACACCAGGTTAAACGAGGCCAACAAAATATGGTTGAGGGCGAAGGTCGTTTGTACGTCGGCCGGAACCTCAAAAGATGGTTGACGGCGGCCATAGATCTCGTTGACAGGAGTCTGACGGCGACTTAGTGATTCGGGGTCCGTTTTCTTTTACCGAGGAGATCAAGGAGAGGGAGGACTTAAAAAAATAACATCACTCGTATATTTTGTGTGGAATGTGTGTGTTTGTACGCGTCGCGCGGGGTCTTCACACTTATGTGTATATATATATATAAACACACACAGACACACACACACACATACACACACATACACACACACACACACACACACACACACACACACACACACACACACACACACACACACACACACACACACACACACACACACACACACACACACACACACATACACACATACACATACATACACACACACATGCACACACACACATATACACACACACACACATGCACACACACACACACACACACACACACACACACACACACACACACACACACACACACACACACACACACACACACACACACACACACACACACACACACACACATGCACACACACACACATACACACACACACACACACACACACACACACACACACATATATATATATATATATATATATATATATATATATATATATATATATATATATATATATATATATATATATATATATATATAAAGCATCAACGAAGAACCACACTATGAGTAACAGCATTAGTTTGAAATGTCGGTCGGGAATCTCAGCTTCTCCATAATGCAATGTAATATTTAAGTTCCTTTTCTTCATCAAAATTGTATCTCCGTTTTCTTTGCTAAGCCTCGGGTCTCTTACCCTACGTCCGTCTACAGCAAATTACATACATGTTATATACAAATGTGAAATAAGAGAAAACGAGGATATTAGTAGGGCTCACATAAGTAAAAGTGGGAACATTATCGATCGTTGCTGTATGAACGAAATGTAATGGGATGATAAATGGAAGGTAATCATGTTGCTGAAATGTAGTATAGTAAACATTGAGCCTCCTCGTCCTGACCATTTACAGATGATTATGCTTTCTAGTTTATGTGCAGACACTGATTGTAATTTATAGAGAGTAGATAGGATTCCATAGTCCCTCCTCCTATCCCTGAATCAATTCTTATGCGTACTGAAAGAATCATAAAAACCTAATCTTAAATACACCTCTTCAGCAGATGCTACCTGCGCACCGTAATCATCCCCCCCCCTGTCTCCCTTTCGTAATAACTCCTAAGACTTTTTTTCTTCTTCTTTT
>BOPN01000721.1:234019-236519 GCA_017312705.2 Penaeus japonicus | reverse complement strand
TGCTCTTGGAAGCCATACCAGGTTTTATAGTATTCATAGATTCTGGGAATGACAACAGTAAAAAAAAAAAAAAAGACAGATACACCAGCAGCAGCAGCAATAACGATTTTACTACGAGTAATAATTATAGTAAACGCTTTTAATAATCATATCAATAATGAAATTATGAATGAAAATAGTAACTGCTAGAATTGATGATGATGATTATAGTAATGGGGATAATTATAATGATGATAAGGAAGACCATAATAATCATAAAGTAATACTAATAACAGTAATGATAGTGATAACAATAATAATGATAATAATGAAAACGATGATGATGATAATAATGATGATAATGACAACAATGAAAATAATAATGATAAGGATAATGACAACAATGAAAATAGTAATGGTGATAATGATAATGGTAATAATGATTAATGAGAATAAGAATGAGAAAAAGAATAATGAGGAGGAGCATTAATAGGAACAATAATATTATTAACATAATATTAAGAATAACTAATAATGAAGAAGGCATCGGTAATAGTAATTATAATGCTGCTATTTATTATTTTAAAAGATTAAACAGTAAATAGTAATATTATGTGTGGCCTAAAATACTCCCGTAGGAATGATTCATTACGTTTCATCACGCGTCATTGGCAATTGATATATTAGACAGCTGTCAAACGATGGTAAAGGGAATTATTATTGAAGTCATTCCCACTCGTTTTATAAAATCTATTACTTAAATATATTAAAATAAAACAAATGTCTTCATGCGGAATCTGTAAGCAGTTAAGATTTGCAAAGTTCCAGTGGGCGTAATTCATTTTCAAGACATAGTAACGCAATTCCGTGACTTGTATTTCTGTCAGTTTCCCATTTCTTGGGGAAGTTGGATCTCTAATAAGCGAAAGTGAGACGCAACTAACACGGTTGCAACATCAATCTCGGAGGTTACATTAGACTTGATTTTGCACGAGATATGCATGTCTGCTAGTTAGGACAAGTACTGGCATTAGCTCGAAACAATACTTTTTCCAGGAGCTACAATTACACACAAACACAAAAATGTTATATTCCCATCCTGACTGGGCATGCAACAGCATGGATATAACGAATTACGCCCTTTGTTACAGTACACAAGGGAATAATGTAGTCAGCTGTCATCTTCATTCATTCTCAACAGAAGCCAGGCACTTGTTCTTAACTGAGGAATGCCTCGGAAGATTCATCGCACACCGCGTACCATTCCTATGCTTCCTGGTAACGAATGAGTTAGCGAACACTCAATATCTGCTCTCCTGGTTGGGTCGGGCATATAAATCGAACGGAAATGTGTCAGTAATACTCGACGCTGCTGTATTCCTTCACTAGGACGTGAGTGCAACTGTGATATTTGTCGCCAAGGAATTGCAGTGCCCCCGTTTCGCAATCTCCAAGACCTATGAAAATAGATTTAGTGTACAGACAACGCCATGTCTATAGCAAAATACGCTAGATGGATCTACGAGCATTCAGATGGCTTTATACGTCGTTAAGCGCTACTATACTATCTCTATGCCGTAAGATTTGAACGTTTACGTGTCAGTTCGTGATTTACTCAGCAGATAAATCCTAGAAATCTAATAGAGTTCGTACTTGTCTGATCCGGTGAGCCGGAGACACCACCCATGAAGTCCATGACGCTTGTGCATGTGTCTGATAAGAATGGATCTGAGAGAAGCATTTTGTGAGGGGATTCCGAATACTTGTGCAAGGAAAGCTATTGCTCACGCGACAGAGGTCAGCGTAAATAAAAATTGGCGCAGGAAGGATATGCACCGCGACACATGATTATATACGCATATGCACACAAACACACACACACACACACACACACACACACACACACACACACACACACACACACACACACACACACACACACACACACACACATACACACACACACACTCCAATGAACCTTTACAGTAGATAGGCTAAGTTTATCATTATCATATATTCTACTCGTACATCCGCGGTTGAAATATAATGATTGATGAATTAGAAGTATATGATTTAGCTTGAAAACAGGTACGAAAATATGGGTCAATTGATTAATCCACACGAATGCCCTAGCATCACGCTTTGCAGACTCCTTTGTCAATAACACTTACCAGTTTCTCTCCTGCATGATAAATGGTGGAAAAACACATCGTAGATAGATTGAGTTAAGTAAGAATTTTGAAATGTTCTGTGAGCAACGCATAATGAGCATTGGTAAGTGCACGAAAACACATAATTTTATATGTACCATTTTTTTTTCAAGAAAATGACAAGAATTGTATTACATATTTTTCTTTTATTATTTTTTTTTACAATTTCACCTCTCTTTTTACTGATTAGGATATTATATATCAATCGAATCTGCAAAGAGTTTGTGAGAGAAAAATCAGCATGCCTGCCACATCTCCCATCATTCAGAGTTCGAGGCTGTTGCACTTAATATATGCTAATAAATTTGATG
>BOPN01000721.1:214019-219019 GCA_017312705.2 Penaeus japonicus | reverse complement strand
TTAAAATGTACACAGGCATAGCGGTATATATTAAACCTTAACCTCAGTCCCTGCTACAACCCAATCATAAATATCCAACTCCAAACCCCGAGTGAAAAAGGAATCTTTAACGTTTTCCTGCACACTATGAAAACTTTTTTTTGCATATATATAGTTGTTTATGTATGTATTTGATAAAATTGTTATTGTCATATGAAGTTGCCCCGTTAGTGCACAGAATAGAATGAGCAATGTTTAGATGTATATGTTTGTTCATTGTGTAATTATTAACAGAAAGAGAGAAATGGCTTATCATTTATATATCACATAATTAACGAATATGTTAACAGAAATGCGTTCATTATGAATATGCTAACCTTATTTCGCTTTAGGCTCAGGTAAAGGACATTACGAAATATTAGACTAGAAAATTTTGAAAAGTTGGTCCAAACAAGTAATAGAAAATGCTGAAAATAATAATTGGAAGAAGTTTGCAGGTTCGCTTCACAAGTAACTGCTGCGGTCCTGAATAGTGTTGGCTGAAAATTGGCCCTTGTTTCAAAAGCCAGACTGGGTATATAGGAAATTCTGCATAGAGGGTATTTATCTCAGGTAAAGCCTTCTTTTATACACTTATAAACTAAAATCTCCACTGCTTGTTCTTTGATATACACAACATTTTGTGTATATACTTTATTTTTTCTATCTCGTTCCCATTCACGTTAAGCTAGGACTCCCAGTTTTTGGAAATAACCAATCTCAAGTATCGCACTCGGTATTCTAAAAGACCGGGCACAGACAAGGAATCGTTACCAAACGAAAATAAAGCAAAACAACAGCAACAACAACAACGCAAAGTAGGAATAAGAAAAGGCACATTCTCGCTCAACAGAAGGCGAAATAAATCGAACTTCCCTGAAACTGCCAATTTCAAAACACCAGTCAGCAAATTCGTGATGAAATTTAACACTCCCGAACCTGGTCTTCCCTTAGAATCGCATTGTTCCCATGTTTCGCTGCCGACATTTCCCCGGGAGTCGACCCCACGCGACAGCGCCACATTCACCGTCGGCACTCGATGGTTGAACACGATAACACTCAATAAGAATTCATTGAATTTGTCATTACGACGAGGGAGATTGATTGTCACGGCGTCTCTGGGAAAGTCTTCGGGGAGGGAATTTGTCTGAATATTCTGAGTTCATTACGGGGGGAAAGAAGCTGTTCTAGGTAACTGTTCTTTTATTTAAGGGAGACAGGGAAAGTAGTTTTGCATTTGGAGGGATGTAGAATAACTATTTTTCGTTTATTTCTATTTTATTATTCATTTACATATTTATTTTTGTTATTATCAAGGGACCTCTTAAAAGGGCCACGATTTTTTTGTGTGTATGTGTATATGTGTGTGTGTGTGTGTGTGTGTGAAAGTTAAACCGTCAGGGGCATAGTAGTAACGGTTGATATGGAAGTAGTGATAATGATAATAACAATGATCATAATGATGACAATAAGATAATGATATTGGTAAAATAATGATAAACTTAATGTTAGCCGTACTACAAGTCAAGATAGATTGGTAAATTATTTAAACTAATAAAGGCAATGATTATTAATATTGTAAAAGTTCTGACAATAACAACAATATAAGTTTGAAAGCTGTAATAATAATGACGGTTACAGTATTACTGCCCCATTAAGTAATAATAATTAAACTGCAATAACAATACTAGTTACCAGAGATAAGTAACTTGAACATAAAATGTAGTTTATTAAAAAAACGATAGGAAAATGCAGCAATTCATCATATCAACCTGAAGCAGCTCGCCCAAGCCAACAGTACGTCTACTTGAAGCTCTGAATCATCCAAGCTTTAACGGCTTGTTAGACCTTCCGGCACTGTCATTAATATTCATAATTGTATTGGACGGCGGAATATCTGCCGAGTACAGTAGTGCTCGCTGCAGCTTAGCCGTTGCGTACTAACAGGAATGGAAGTGTTCCTGACGGGAGTAAGAGAACAGGAAGTCTGGTGGTATAGAAGGGAAATACACAGACCTTTAGGTTCGAGTAATATGCGGCACTCGTATGAAAAGTGATGTTTGGACCTCGAGAGTAACATAGGGTACATGTATTACTTAGAACTACTGAAAACTGTAGAGTAGCATATGGTACAGTTAAATTACCTATAGACATATAGACATAAAGGTCAATCCCAAAACCTGTAGATCTGTAGTAATATAATATGCTATTGGCAGGCTAATTGTAAGGAACAGGTACGTATCAAGACCAGTAAACTGGAGTAATACATGGTACAGATCTGTTAATTAGAGTAATACATAGGTTAATGCCAAGAGGTGTAAACTGGAGTAACATACAGTACTAGGAAAGGCCAAAGATAGAGCAGAAACCAAACATTTCAAGCGGTAATGGCAAGGAACAGAAAACTAGAGTCTGCAAGTACAAGAAACAAGACGCAATAAAAATAAATATGTAAGAAAGAAAGACCGGAAGATAAACAGGAAATACCGAGAATAGAAAGTAAAAGGTAAATACCCAAAACGGACGAGAGAGAGAGAGAGAGAGAGAGAGAGAGAGAGAGAGAGAGAGAGAGAGAGAGAGAGAGAGAGAGAGAGAGAGAGAGAACGTTACAGGAAACACCACTGAAAAGAATGCCCAAGTAATGAACAACAGTGCGAGAACAAAAGGATCAGAAACACTAGAATAATGAACAGGAGACCTGACCAAAGGTTGTAATAGTCGCGTTGGGGAATGCTGTGAAAAGGGAGCTGTTCTTATTTTGCTGTAATTAAGATCTTGGATGTAAAAATATATGGGAATTTCTGCTCCGTGGGTAATTGTCTTGTAGAAAGCATTTCGTGCTTTGGAGATTACTGGAAATATCTTTGTTTAGCGAGTCTATTTTGTTTTATTATTTCTGTATTATGTCAACCTAATAAACAGAATAATGCAATTTTCCTTCTGAACGGAAGAAACATGATAGTTATGTTAAAACAATAAATGAATTACATTTGGGTAATTAATGCGATTGATAATCAGCATGTAATAAATTATCTGACAATAATATCAAATGTAACAAAATATTAGTGATAATGCCCTCCTCTAGTTCAAGAAAAAATTAACTTCTTTTCTCCAACCAAAAAGAAGAGGATGAAAAATTATAATGCCTTATCTGCTCTTTCGCCAAAGATGCGCTCTACGTGGGACAATAACCCTTCCTGGAACAATATTAAAAAGAACTAATTTTCTTTCTTGTTTCGTACTATAATGTGAATATGCAGGCAGAAAGTCACAGCACGGTCATCAGAGAGATTACACATACATAAATACATACATGTGTGTGTGTGTGTGCGCGCGCGTGTGCGTGTGCGTAAAATATATAAACAGCCGCACACACACACACACACACACACACACACACACACACACACACACACACACACACACACACACACACACACACACACACACACACACACACATACATACATACACATATATGTGTATATATATACATATATATACATATACTAATGTATACTAATACATATACATATATGTATATGTATATGCACAAACACATCACTGTATATGACACCAGTGTAGGAATCGTTAGGTGTGCAGTTTGCTGGAAACAAGTAATATAACTTCTATACAATTCATCAAGGTCAGCCAATCCACGAAACAAATAATGGATCACAAAACTTACTGCTTTTGAATCTGTAAATAATGCTGATGAATGAATACCACATGTGTTTAGGAGATTCATTTGTTGATATTAAAGAATTATGATGTGTATAAAATGTGATTTATTTCTCTAGTAATAGTTATTCATAACGGTCAGATCTCTCGCAAATGATTTATGAAATATAAAGTATTAAGAACAAAGAGTACGCTTGGTGCTAAATTTGTATATATACAGCTGTCACACATTAAGAAGTAATTGTAAAATGCATTGATACGAACAGAGAAAGAAAAGCAATTCTGCTCTTGTGATTTCATTGACAAACAATAATAATTCGGAATATTATGAAAAAAAAAAAAAAATCAATAAGGCGAAAAAAGAAGCATCGAACATATTTGTAAAAACTACGTTCTACAAGTATGATATAAAGCAAATTCCTTTTTAAAAGAAAAATTGTAGCCAAAATATTCGGCGAGGCGGATAAAGAACCAATGTGAAGATAGAGTGAAGGAGTTATAGGGAGCCGAGACCGATGATGGAGCATGGATAAGAAAACAGGGAGGATGATGGATGATATGGATACGAAGGTGTTGTCGGGTGTTTGGGATAGATTAGAGGGTTTCCTGAGGGTTTCCCCGGCAAAAGAGATGCTTCGTCGGGGTTCTTTGTGTGGCGTGGGATACTGAATAACAGAAGAGTTAAGAGACAAGGTGGTGACGGAAATGGGAGGGAAGGATGGGATAGATGGAAGAGGCGGGGGGAGGGGTGTGCGCGTAAAGAAAACAGACACGTTGAAGTTGATTGAATAAAACGATTGAGGGAAATGGAGTGGATAAATTGACATAGGGGGAAGAAAAGACAAGGGATTTTGCCATCTTGTCTAAATCCCGGAACCCCGTTGAAACTGACCTCGAGACTCAGCAGTTTAATCGCATAAGGAAATTTGTCATGTAATAAAAGGGGTACGTGGAATTACACGAAAAGGGGAGGAAGCGGGAGGGGGGAGGGAAAGGGACTGTTGCACCATAAGTTAAAGAGGGTGGAAGGACCAATATATTTCGACATTTGCGATAGAAAATTTACTTTGCGCTAAGATGGCCAGTAATAGGGGACAATCTACGGTTTTAGCCCTGAGGGGAGGGGAAGAGAAATGAGGGGGTGGACGTGGATTATGAGATTATCAGATAAACCACAAGAACGGAGGCTCAGAATATCAACAAGGAGGGGTTAGCGAGGGGAGATGTGAGTGGATGGAGAACAGGGAGGGAATATAAAGTAACAGGATCGGAATGAAGAAGAGGGGGATAGCGAAGGAAGG
>BOPN01000721.1:194019-196519 GCA_017312705.2 Penaeus japonicus | reverse complement strand
ATATGATTATTTACTTTCTAATTCGGGAGAGAGAGAGAGAGAGAGAGAGAGAGAGAGAGAGAGAGAGAGAGAGAGAATTCTGTCATTAGGTTTATAATGGATATTGATGCTGGATACTTTTTGTTCCGTTTCTTGTTCTGATATGAATTAATTTAACTGTTTATTATGACACCAGGTCCCATTCTAGAGCAACTCTTATCAAACACGCTCCCACTAGAAGGGTACAGTAATCTTAATTGATATGTAATCCTACATTAAAAGCAAAATAACATCTCGGCTGTGTAGTGCCTTCGACAATATATTTGTGAAAAGAAAGGGTGAAGTCGGCGGCTGTGTTTAGGCTCAACTTCGACCTGCCGACTTTTAACCTCTCTGTAGTTGGAATGCAGATAAGCTGGAGTAGTTTTTAGGTCTTATTTCCTTTAATCATTAATGTTGAGATACTCTCTATGGAACTAGGGAACATCGGCGACGCAGTTTCCAGGCTTCCACGAACCACAGGTTCATAATTAACGAGGAAGATTGGTGCTTATTAGAATAATCATCACCCTTTGCTCCTTCTTGTTTTTTCTTACAATATATATATATATATATATATATATATATATATATATATATATATATGTATGTATATATATGTACATATATATATATATATATATATATATATATATATATATATATATATATATATATATATATATGTACATATATATACATACATACATACATACATACATATATATATATATATATATATATATATATATATATATATATATATATATATATATACATACACACACACACACATACATCCATCCATCCAAACACAAACAAAGAAACAAACACACATATATGAATATACACGTGTGTTTGTGTATGTGTGTGTGTGTGTGCGTGTGCGTGTGCGTGTACTAGTATGTGTGTGTATCCGTGTGCGTGTGAGAGTTTGTGTGTGGAGAAAGATAATGTAATGCTTCAATTAGACAATATGTAACCATCTCATATATAGTGTACATGGTGGTAGCAATGTGATGATGAATTATTAAAGAGTCTGTTTATCTACTCCCTCGCCGTCATTCATTTTTTGGGATCTTCAAAGTTCGTAGACTTATTGCATTGGCTTTTTTCTCTCCTAGAGCTGATTTATTTTCCATATTTATGTGTTTGTGTATGTAATGTTTCTCTTTCGCTCCCCTTCTCCATCCCTCCGTCTTTGTCTTTTTCTCACTCTCTTTGCCTGTAAATCATTTTTATTCCTACTTATTCCCTAATTTTCATTCATACACTCCCCTCTTCATCTCTCCGTCTCTTCTCCCATCCCGTCGTTCCTCTCCTTTTATTTTACCCCTCCCCCCCCCTCTTGCTCTCTCACTCTCTCGCTCGTCCTCTTACCAAACCCCTCTCCATATTTGATCCAATTCTCTGACGTCACAAGCGAAGCCCCGGGGAGTACAAGGATGGGGAGGAAGTCCTTGGGTGAGAGGGGGGGTGGGGGGTGAGAAAGAGAGGAGGAAGGCCTTGGGAGGTGGAGGGGGGGGTAAGAAAGGGGGGAGGGGAGGGGAGGGGAGGGGGGTTGTGTATTGGAGATAGTCAGATACCCGAGAAGAGGAAGCTGCTGGGGGAGTAGGGAAAGATGCGTCCTACAGGGAATATGTGTGCATATAAAGAGATGAGTAAGAGAGGCTCCAGGCATGAATGAGGGAGTTAGTCAAATAAGGAGACTTGGATGAATAAAGAAAATTAGAGAGTCAGGACGTAGAATCGTGAATGTACGATTGCCATGCGCATTACTAGAAAGAGAGTTGGAATAGCGTGGAAGAGGATGTGCAGTGTTGGTTGGCCAGAAGACCTATGATAGCTTCGCGGCAAGTTCAGGGCCGTGAATATAGGGCCAAATTAGAGGCAAGCTGTGTATTGCACGTTTCATTTTTATATGGATCCTCGCCCTCTTTCAATATTTTTCATTTATGCATATATATATATATATATATATATATATATATATATATATATACATATATATACATATATATACATATATACAGACGGACAGACAGACAGACAGACAGGGAAATAGAGTGAGAGACAGAGACAGAGAGAGAGAGAGAGAGAGAGAGAGAGAGAGAGAGAGAGAGAGAGAGAGAGAGAGAGAGAGAGAGAGAGAGAGAGAGAGAGGGAAATGATAGTATTAATGTAAATGATAATGTCAACAATGGATATGATAATGATGGTGATAATAATGATATTACTGCTAATAAGGAGGATAATGTCAATAATAATGATATAATATGAATAATTATAAAGATAACCATGATGATGATAATAATGATAATGATGGTGATGATGATGATAATGATAATGATTATCATAACCAACATTATTATCATGAAAATTTTCAATATCAAAGAGAAGAAACACTTAAAGAGTGATGAAACGTGATGTATCAAACACACGAAAGGATTTGTACCATATAAAGATGATTATAGAATATTGG
>BOPN01000721.1:181519-184019 GCA_017312705.2 Penaeus japonicus | reverse complement strand
CCGACAATTCCTTTGTTTCTCCAACAGTGATCTAAAAGACAGCGTGGAGACAATGGATGCATTACTGTTCTTCTTCATGCAGAGAGGAGACCAATAAACAATGGTATTTTTAAGGTATAGGGGTTAAAGCTATTCTTGGTGATGTGTGCGTTTAATGAAATAATATTATGCGGCAGACGGACAGACAGTAATTCCTTGAAAGAGCCAGACCACAAAAAAACAACAAACAGAAAACAGAGCAAAACAAGCCAGGAGCATATAAAGAAAGGTATACTTAGACCTCCTTCCTCTCCTAAGAAGGTAATGCAGAAGAAGTGAAGATAAGGAAACGTGTATATTGTAAGGGGCGAGGGTGTATAAGGAGAAGCGGAGAGGAGTGGAGTGTGACGGAGGGGAGGAACACACACGGGGAGTTACGCGACTAATGAGCCCTGTAGCGAGCCGGTCCCGTGCGTCCCACCAGCATCAACCTCTCTATTGCCTCATAATAAAGTCCCGAAACCTCATCATCAGACGACGTCCAACAGCTTCGTCCGGACTTTGCATAAGCGAGATTGTTTGCTCCGTGATGACTGTGGGTTTCGGCATAATGCAGAATGCGGCCGGGCTGAAGACGGGTCATTTGAAGAATAATGACTGAGGTGGTGGTGGTGGTGGGGGGGGGGGCTAGATACAACCACAGAGGTAGACAGACACACACACTACACACACACACACACACACACACACACACACACACACACACACACACACACACACACACACACACACACACACACACACACACACACACACTCACTAACAGTCATACACAAATGCATACGCACAGGCACCTAGATACCTACATTTGTTTTAAGACATCCATATATGAAATGGAATATTGAAATAATGTAAGCAGATCTCATTGAAGTGATGTATTTATATGAGTCTGTGAAAATGGTTTAGCATTAAATAAACACCTCAAGGCAACTGCGTTGTATGTGTGTGTGTGTGTGTGTGTGTGTGTGTGTGTGTGTATGTGTGTGGGCGCGCGTACAATCTGAAAATATGTTTCCATTCATATGTGTTTGAATGGTGATGCTTTGAAGGGTTAGATATTATATTGTATATGATTCACGTTACCATGCAGAACAGTTTGATTGTTATTGTTGTTACTGTAAATATGCATTTGATATGAAAACTCTATCTGAAACTATAAATTAATTTGTTGTCCTGTCTTTATCGACAGGATCTCTTTAATGTAATGTTATTAAATCCATTCGTGTACATGTTATCATATCACAAACTGTGTCATTTATCGTATATCGTATCAATAATCAGAACCTTTACCTTAGCCTATAACCTTTATTTTCTAATAAAGTTTATATTTGGTGATAATGCAAAGCAACATTAACTACCCGTGCTGTGTCATGTTCTCGTAAATCAGCATAGTTGTTATGGCGAAGATTTATATATTATTTTCTCACAATATGCTGAATACTTTCCTTTAACGTCTAACAGCGAAGAACTGAGGAACTTTGTGTTTCACTTTTCATCATCATTGTTATTAGTATTTTAATCATTATCATTACTATCAATTTTTTGTTGATATTATTATCAAAATTATTGTTAATATTATTATCATCAAAATTATTGTTAATATCATTATTATCATTACTATTGTTATTAGTATAATCATGATCTCCACCACAATACTATCAGTATTAACATTATTATCATCACTAACATCTTTATTATCAAACATTAAATAATCCAATGACGCAGTCCTAGATTTTTATATGTATATTCTTAAATATCGTCGTATTTCAACCATTGCACTAATCAATGCAACGCCATAATTCAATAACGTCAGTTTAGTTTTATTCTTTTATAAAGTAAGGGAAATGGAAAATCTAGAAACAGTATATCCGAAAGAATGAGTGGTTTTAAATTGAATTGCAGTCGAGGTTATTTCACCTTCAACACCCAGTATATCCCCAGTGCTATATTTCCGACTGATTTCAAATGATTCACTTACCTTTTAATTTACGTATCTGGACGACCAAAGTTAACTTGACATTTATGCCTATGTTTTTTTCTTCTTTCTTTTCTTCATCTAGTATCACGTTTTGCAAGCGTGGAGTTATCTGTGATATTACTATTCCCTTTACTGCTACTCGCGAAATGTTATTTCTGTACTTTATTTTTACATATACTCTGGTACAGTGGTATGCTTTGAAATCAAAATAAATATATAATGTGTCATGCATTTTTCGTAAAACATTTTGTATAATCACATGAACAATACAGTATTGCTATATACTGCTATACAAGAATCATTTGCCTATTTTACAGATTCACGAGTTATTACATTTGCATTTCGAATATTCGCATCATCTTCCCACCTACATCATCATGATAAAATTGTTGCGTTTATTATGCGGAAATTAGACTTATTTCGAGACATTCACAGTCTGTAAAGGATGAAAGAATACACAGTCAATGATCTAGAAGTTTTCCA
>BOPN01000721.1:171519-174019 GCA_017312705.2 Penaeus japonicus | reverse complement strand
GAGAGTGCGAGTGTGAAGGTTGTATGTGATGATGATTGCAAGTACGAGTGTGAAAGTGTATGTGATGGTGAGTGTATATGTATGTGTCTGCCTGTTTCTGTAATTGCGTCTATCTTTTGAGTCATAAGTCGCATATCCGATACATTTCATACGATATGTTTCTCAGTCATCGTTTTGTCTTTTAATTTGTTAACATCTCTCACTCACACTCACTTGCATTCACTGTCACCATCTCATCACCATCATCACTCCTACACTGAATTGGAATCACCAAAACTACCAATGGGGTTTAACGTCAGTTAATAAGACATCCCCGGGCGTGAAATGTGCTTAGGACGCGACCCGCAAAAGGGTTAGGTAAAGGAATGAGATAAAAATAAATAAAAAGATAAAAAGCTATGACTTAAAATAATTCAGGAGAACGAGGATCCCCCGGTAGCTTCGAAATTGACAGACAGACAGAGACAACAGACGCACATCAAACAAACAGCGCAGGAAGCCACACTAGCAGAAAGCGGCGGATTTCACGTACCTTTACCTCCTATCAATCCCATTCAACAAAACTGTTACCCATCCCTTTCTCCCTCCCTGTCACCCTTGCCACCCCCCTCCTCCCCCGACCAAAGCCACCCTGACTGACGCCCACCAGAACCCGAGTCAACACTCATTCGGTCACTGCTACCTCGGAACCTGTGGGCACGGACGAACACCTGGCCTCCGTCCCTTTGCGCTGCCCAGCCATCCGTCTTTATTTGCCTATCTACTAATCTATTTCAGTCTCTTTGCCTATCTTGGTCCCTCCCTCCATTGCCCGTCCATGTCACGCATATTGGACGGGATGGGGGAGAAGACGAAGAGAAGAGAAGAGTGGTGGGATGGATCTAAATAAGCCTATATAAAAGGATGCGAGGGGATGAACCAGGTGAGAGCGACAGAGAGACTGCAACTGATAAGAACCAAGCAGAAGATAGACAGGCACACAAGAAGGCAATCCCTCTGCATCTAACCCTCAAAACAAAAATATAATCGTAATCAACATCCCCACTACCGCCAGCCAGCCAACCGACCATCGCTAATCAAAATATCCAGGCGTCAAACGCATGGTCGGTAGCCACCAACGTGCACGCATTTCCTCGCTCGCTTCATTAACAGCAGGAAGTCTCGTACAACTTTCTCTATTTGTCAGTATCTCATTTTCCCCATCGGTGGCTCTGTCGCTCGGTGCCTGGCGGTCGGGTTGTCGAGGTGTGTAGCCCGCTTGTATGTGCTTGTCTGTTAGGGAGGGGGTGCTGTGTATCTGCCATCACGTGTCTGCCTGTATGTTATATCGAAGGCTATCTTTCGACGTCTGCCTGTCTACCTATCAGTGTAAGATTATCTGTCCGTGTCTGTGGGTCTGTCTGTCTGCGATCTTGCCATCCTCCTGTCTCAACTCGCCGGCATTCCTCGCCTATCGCTTGGCCTCCGCCGCCACTCTCGTAACCTCGTTAACTGCCGAGTCACTCGCTCGGCTCGCAAGAAAGGCAAGTGGTCAAGCAAGCAGGCAAAGCAGTCGGACATCAAGTACGCTGGCAAATGGTGTGTAAGGGGTGAATGTGGGAGGGGAGGGGAGGGGAGGGGAGGGGAGAAGCATGCGCGATGGCAAAGTAGGTTAGCGAGCACCAGTCCAGGTCACCACGTAGGGACCCTTCCCCACTTCGCATCGTCGCAAGCAAGCAAGCAAGGATATGCGGTGAAGATAGGCAGACATACAGCGAGGGAGGGAGAAGGGGAGATGGAGAGGGGTAAGGGAGATATAGGGAGAAAAGGAGAGGGTGAGAGCGATAGAGAGCGGAAATGCTCAGTGCTATTCTTTAACCACTCTGCTACCCGCTCCCCCTCCCCCTTTCGCCGTTCCACCTCATGTTCCACCCTCCCCCACCGCGCCGCATCCACCTACTGCCTCACTCCACCCATTCACCCAGTGCCCGTGCCAGCGGTGAAAGTGGCCATGTGCACAGCCCATCCGAGTAGGCGAAGGAGAGGACCAGACTAGGGTGAGGGGGTGGGGGCGAGATAGGGGATAGGGGGAGAATGCCATCAATTGAGGAAGGATGGAACTAAAGTGTGTGTGTGTGTGTGTGTGTGTGTGTGTGTGTGTGTGTGTGTGTGTGTGTGTGTGTGTGTGTGTGTGTGTGTGTGTGTGTGTGTGTGTGTGTGTATGTGTGTGTGTGTGTGTGTATGTGTGTGTATATGTGTGTGTATGTGTGTGTGTGTGTGTGTGTGTGTGTGTGTGTGTGTGTGTGTGTGTGTGTGTGTGTGTGTGTGTGTGTGTGTGTGTGTGTGTGTGTGTGTGTGTGTGTGTGTGTGTGTGTATGTGTGTGTGTGTGTGTGTGTGTGTGTGTGTATGTGTGTGTGTGTGTGTGTATGTGTGTGTATATGTGTGTGTATGTGTGTGTATGTGTGTGTATATGTGTGTATATGTGTGTGTGTGTGTGTGTGTGTGTGTATGTGTGTGTAT
>BOPN01000721.1:151208-153708 GCA_017312705.2 Penaeus japonicus | reverse complement strand
AATTGACTTTGTGGCAGCTTCGAAATCAAGTTAAAAATAAAATTGACGTTTGAGATAAAAGTAAATACTGTTTATATGATATATACTGTGTATATTACATATACTTCCATATGAGAGAAAATATACATGTTTGCGTGCAAATTTAATGCCATATAGACATAAATAAGAAGATGTACAAACAAACCCCAAAAGAAACAACCAAACATAAATGCTAAAACGAGACCCGACACAGCACCGCCTCACTAGCATCCCAGAATGAAAGGGAGATAGGTGATAGGAGAACAAGGCACCTGGGTGGCCTAGCTGATTATTGGGTTACGTGAACCTTGTTGAGAGGAATCACGCGGATGATTGGACAAAGGAGGCTGTAAAATTGGGGGAGGAGTTAAGGGGATTGTAAGACGTAAGGGCGTGGTGGTGTTAGTTAAGTCTGGAGATGGAGAGAGGCATGATACTGAGTTAGGAGGGCGGGGGGCTGTAATGATAGAATTTATGCTATTGTAAACTTTCGGTTTTAGAGGGAGAGGGAGAGGGAGAGGGACGAGGAGGGGAGGGGTAGAGGGAGAAAGAGAAGAAGAGGGAGGGGCAGAGGGAAGGGGAGAGGGAGAGATGAGGGAAGAGGGAGAGATGAGGGAAGAGGGAGAAGGAGAAGAAGAGGGAGGGGCAGAGGGAAGGGGAGAGGGAAAGATAAAGGAAGAGGGAGAAGGAGAGGTAAGGGGAGCGAGAAGGAGAGGGAGGAGTGAAACGGGAATAGGATAAGGATAAGGAGAAGAGCATGGCTGTGTGATTGAAGTTGATATTGTTGGATTAGAGTCCGTATAGTCTATAGTATCATTTATAAGACTACTTAAGGAGTAAAATAAATTAAATTCAAAACAGTCAAAAGATCATGCGAAATTAGATAGATAGGTGTCTAAATATATATAAAACTATGGCTTTAGTGTATCCACGCAACTGAATAGCAACATTTTAGAATTAAAAAGCTCCCCCCCCCCCGTTTGCCCTTCTCAGGATTGAATTAGGTCAGTGCTAATTAATCCTATTTGCTTTTTACACTCAGTCACAACAGGCCAGTTAACTTTTAAATGGATTGTTAGCTGCACTATTATGAATATCACATATATTTTATATTTATCTTAGCGCATGCACACACACACAATCGCGCGCGCACACACATACGCACATGCACACACAGACACACACACACACACACACACACACACACACACACACACACACACACACACACACACACACACACACACACACACACACACACACACACACACACACACACACTAACGCAAACACACACACACGTTACATATACGGATGTATATTCGCATATATATGAATATTACACACACAGCAACATCAAGGAGTTATTATGTGTATAATATGCTGTTTAGCTATGAATAATACGCAATGTTCATGTATCTTTATTCACTAAATACAGAGGTGCTATGATACGTCTGTTAAGTTAACAACTATATGGATATATAGATCTTTTATAGAAACAGGTAAAAAATAGGTTGTATATGGTTATATTATATATGTTTCTTGCCCTTTGGATGCATAAAAAGTATAGATAATGATTACGGGTAGAACTATGGTTACTACTGCTGCTATTGACACAGTTACTATTACCATCAGTACAACTGCTGTTCCTAGTAATTATTGTAATAATAAAAATAATAATTAATTAAATGGAAAAGGACACTGAAACCCCAAACGCCAACGCTCAAATTTCATTTCAAAATCCACGCCTACCGCAATTTTAAAATAAACTATATTTTTCTACGGATCGTACTATGCGGATCCAGTTTACCACCAAAATCTTATCAACTGGCCCCTTCGCCATGACCAACCCACCCATATTTTTTTTCCGCCTGTAGCTTTTTCCTTAACCTTGCTGACAAGCCAAAGAAGCAAAGCCAAGATGATAGCATAACTACCTCTTTCGGGCGAGGTTTTGAAATGATTTTGAACGATGAGGAAAAGGACAAGGATAAAGACAAATCTGAAGAAATTGAAGCAGACAGACGATATGCCGGCTTTAAATTTCATATTCATTGGCGCATTTCACGCCCGTTTTCCTGAGAGTCGATCTAGAAACACGAAAGACGAATAACAGAATCTCAAGGTACGCACGACCTCTTTCTTCTTCTGATAACTTTGAGAGTAATACTTTATCTTTTTCCAAGACTCCAGGATTATCTCGTTCTTTGTTGAAGATACACAATACCGCCCCGAGGTTAGGATACTTGCAGGGACGTGCATTAAGTATATTTTTGGAGGACAGGAAAGTCTAAGGTGCCAGTGCGCCTCTTTTAAGAATACCCTTTATGTTTCTCCTGAAAGAAGACGAGAGGCCAGTTATATAAAGAAATCCATTCTCCTCATTGTCTGGGAGATGCTTTAATCTTGAACATATTACAGCCATTCTTAGAGAGATAAACTTTGGTAGTTTTGTTCAAAAGGTAACGCGAGGCCATGTAGA
>BOPN01000721.1:133708-136208 GCA_017312705.2 Penaeus japonicus | reverse complement strand
TTCGAAGAGCTAGAGGGAGTGAGAAAAAGAAAGTTGGCAGCAACATCTCTTTCCTAATTTCTTTTCGTACATGTGTACTCACTCAAAGCTTACTGTTGTCTCTGGGTCTTGGAAGAGTTTCTATAATCTTAGCGAAGTTTTAGAAACTCCCAGTGAAGTTCCTTTTACCTAAACTTACGTGGAGACTTCCCCTTGTTTTGCTGCTTCCGTTTGTCTGAAGGAACGCTTCCCAGGATTTAATGAAATTCTTTAGATACTGAAACACCTCCGTTGCGAGTTGGACGCATAATCCGTACCTTGCTGTGAAGCTCTTAAACTCAAGCTTCGCAGAGGATTCGTGATTTCGTTTTTATTTTCTATTTTTTTATTTTTTCATTATTTTTTTCGTTATTTTATTTTATTTATTTATTTATTTATTTTTTACATCATTAAGGTCCAGAAAAAAATGAAATGAACTCGGAGGGAGATCTTGAGTGTACATTCCTTAATTTTCCCGACCCGACTCTCTATAAAGCATTACTTTACCCGAGGATCTCTTCTAAGCATCACGGAAACCTCTCCCGGCCTCTCCCTAATCTCCAGCAGGAGCCGCCCGACCTCTTCTCGAAGTTCACTAACTAGTTCTTGTCTCGGATACCTCCTTCACGACTCCCGGCCGAAATCCTACCCAAAATTCCCCCGTCGAGAGGAAAAAAGGAGGAAAACGGAGAGGCATAAAAAGAAAGAGAGACGAGAGGAGAGGAATATGAAGAAAAAAAAAAGGAGTATAAAGAAGAGGAAATCATAAGGAGAAGAAGAAAAAATGAAGGAGAGAAAGATATCGAAAAATAGAGAGGAGAGCAAAATAACAAAAAAAAAGAGAGAGATAAGAAGAGAAAACAAGAAAAACGTAGGAGAAGAATAAGAGAATGGAGTCAGAAAAAATAATCGAACAACGTGAATCTGCAGCGAGCTCCTTTCGAGAATGCCAATGACAACCCCGACGTCACACCAGCTCCTCCTTGGGAAGAGGATACCATCACAGTAGAATACTTCACCTCCAATATCCTGCCGAAATATTAACCCAGAAAACTTTTGTAATTAAGGGGGAGCGATATACATAAGTCCCCACCGAGATGGGTAAACGGTGTTAGTAGATAGGAAAGGGAAGGGAAATGTTCTACTCGGATGTAAAAAGCAATTGCTGCACATTTAATCCGTACTGATAGCGGTTCAGATGTTGAAAGTTTATGATGAATATGCATGTTTCATATTGCATTTTCCTTTCTTTTCCTTGAATCTTCTTTGTGGTCGCAGCTACGTAGTGTCTTACGGAGTACCGACACAAGCATAATAATGTATGGTTATGCAAATGGTATGTGGGCAGTCAAGAGAATTAGGTAAGCCCGGAAGGGAATTACAAGCATTTACTTACAACATCAAAGAGTATAGGATTTACATAATCATGTGGAAATATTTCTTTGAGTATTGGTAATCGGAAACGAAAAGGATATATAGGGAGAAAAGAGAGAGAGAGAGAGAGAGAGAGAGAGAGAGAGAGAGAGAGAGAGAGAGAGAGAGAGAGAGAGAGAGAGAGAGAGATTGAAATATTACAATTGATATCTTTATCATTATTTTTTATAATACTATCATCATCCCCATCATCATCATCACAATGTCTTCCATTATCCTTGCCAATGATTACAGTACTACTAGTTTATATATATATATATATATATATATATATATATATATATATATATATGTGTGTGTGTGTGTGTGTGTGTGTGTGTGTGTGTGTGTGTGTGTGTGTGTATGTATATATATATATATATATATATATATATATATATATATATATATATATATATATATATATATGTATATATATACATATATATATACATATATATATATATATATATATATATATATATATATGTATGTATGTATGTATATATATATATATATACATTCATTCATATATATATATATTTACACACACACACACACACACACACACACATACATATACATATTTCTTTTATCTTTATTGTCGTCATTATTGCAGCTATTATTCTTGTTATTATAGCTATCATTAGCTATATTTTTATCATTATAAAAAACGGTAATAGTTATTTGACTAGTAGGGGTAACGATTAAAGGTAATTGTTAACATTACGGACCAGTGTTGCTTACATGTGTTTATCTGTGTGTGTGTGTGTGTGTGTGTGTATGTGTATGTGTATGTGTATGTGTGTGTGTGTGTGTGTGTGTGTGTAATTACGTCTGTGCATGTGAGTTTCTATGTTATAACATTTCCAGAGTTTCCAAGCTCTTCCAAACTTCCTGAGAGACGTTACATGCTCTTACAGAAAGTTATGTTTCAAGATATTGACTTAACATCATTTAAGATGTCGCAACTTTCTAATACGTCGCACCACATGTGTCCATTCACCCAAATACTGAGTTATCTATGTCAACCAAGTTACAGCTGGTGTCCAGAAGTAACAGTAAAATT
>BOPN01000721.1:113708-116208 GCA_017312705.2 Penaeus japonicus | reverse complement strand
AGGGGGGCGGGGGTTGTTCTGCCACTGGTTAAATCGGGGAGCTGTAACTCTACCCGCTCGTCAATAACGACTGACCGCGCGTTACAAACATTCCTGGTCCATAGCGAGTGTTTTGGTTACTAATGTGGCCGAGGCTATAGCGAGGGGAATCCGACTTTTTTCGTGCGGATGTGTGTTTTGAGCTGCGGTGTGTTGTGTGTGTCTGTTTTTGTACTAGTGTTGTGTATGTTTTGTGCCTGATGTAGCTTGTGTATTTGTGTGTGCCCTTATGTTCTGTGTGTGTGTGTGTGTGTGTGTGTATGCGTCTGGTGTGTTGTATGTATATTTTATGACCGTGTATGTTAGTAAATGTTTTGTACTTGTGTGTATGCATGTTTCGTGTTTATATGTACCATGGATGTAGTTTTGTGTGTGTGTGTGTGTTTGTTCAGCAGTTTGATTCCTGACGTTTTATTTCTGTTCATAACCCCGGTAGTTATTACCTAAAATTCTAAAAGCACATGCGTTTAACAATCATAAGATTATTCTCATTCACACAACCCTAAATTCCATGATACTATCAAAGGTGTATCTCTCATTTAAAGTAAAGAGTGATTCATGAGAAAACAATAAGACGAAACAGATCAAAGATATAAACATAATATATATTTGAGTAAGAATAACATTAAACAAATAGACTAAAGAATTTATAAAAAATATTCACAGATATCAATAACTTGTTCATTTTGTTATATAAAATCTTTGTCCAGCAAATGAACGTTTTTTTTTAATAATTAAGCTCAGAAAAGACACTGAACTACAATGCTTTTACCAACTACTGGTTATAAATCTTATCACTGCAGTTCCAGAAAATAAGCAAAATCCATGACTGCTCTGGCGCTATGAATCTATGATGCTGCAAGGCTTTTACATGGATCGCTGAAACGTTAGAACACTGAAGGTTCTCCTCCGAAGGATTTGGCCCCCCCTACCCAGGTTTAAAACCCCCACCGTCGAAGGGCAAGTAATTCAGCATTCGTGTCTCAGGTTGACCTTGCTTTTTAAGGGAGCAGATAGTGTGAGTTTCCAATGGACGGGCGTTTAATTAGGGAATGTGCAAGTCCTGTAAAATGTAGGTAATTAGGTCTTCAACTTTGACCCCAAAAATTACGGAAGATATATATGAGCATTGATCCTCCTGTAATAGAAAAGGTTTATTTTTTCTCTCTCGATTGTCGTGTTTGACTTGTTCCGCTCTCGTTCTCGGAACTCGAGTCCGAAGAAAAAGCATTGGTTTTCTTTCCTTCAATTAGGTTGATCAGACTAACATCTTGATCATTTGCAAGTTAAGATACATTTTGACGAAAAGGGTTAACAAGTATAAATTGCCGTGCTATTATTTAGAACAGAGGAAATACATCTATAGAATGAGTGAAGGGAGAAGTGGAAAAAATAGAAATTAACTGTGTATAAAGGGTCCTCAAATTTTATCATCTAAACGTGATGTCGAATTATTGCATATTAAAGCATTAAAGCACCATGTCATGATTGATCAAACAGGGCCATCTTCCAATCAGAATAAATCAGCATATCTAACAAAAGAAAAACAATAACCATACCACCCCAGAAATCAGCGCCGTCAAATCCAATAGACCGGCAAGAAAGAAAGGAAGAAAAGATAAAATAAAAGCCAGAAAAGCTCGGAGACTACGACCTGAGGAAGGAACACCTCGGGGGCGGAACCGGCAAAAGCAGCCATTATCGTGTGCAAACAGTGTGTCCAAGCGAAGCCAGTCAGCAAATGGGTCCAGGGAGGGAGAGACGTTTATTGAGTCTCGTGTAACCAGAGAGAGCCTCTGCCACAGCCACGCAATAAGGAAGCACCTTTGTAGGTCTTCTTTTTGATCTTGTGTTTTGCCCGAGCGGATTCGGAGGAAGCGAGGGGCAGGACTTTGATTGCCTTGGTGTGTACATACACACATATGCTTATATATATATATATATATATAAAGTGTGTTCATGCATAGTTCCATTTTCATGAATATATATATATACCCAGTTAAACCCGCGTTTGTAAATTTCCCTTGAACTTGCTGTTCTCTTTGCGAGAAAAATATCACCGTCAATGAAGATCTTGAAATGAGAATCCATGCACTTGTTTACATACTGAAATGCTCCCCTCAGGTAACAAATGGACGAAATATGAATGTCCTTGCATCCATTTCTTGCATTTTTATTTCTTTTTCTTCCCTTAGAGATTCCACATTTGCGAAATTTCCATGAAATTGTACTTCTTATCAGTACAAATATTGACATTTTCTTTTGTACGGTCCAGCCAAAGAGATATTACACTATCGGAGAAGAAAGATGAAAAAAAAGAATTACTGATAAGCAGGAGACAGGAGAAAGAGGAGAGGATAACAAGAAAAGGAAAAGACGGCAAAGACTCAAAATGTAGAGAGCATGTTAGGAAAATTGATGTAAATTTCCAACCAAAACAAGCGAGGTCGAGGGAAGTCGT
>BOPN01000721.1:101208-103708 GCA_017312705.2 Penaeus japonicus | reverse complement strand
TATAAAGCTACAGTGTCGTCATTACCTCGTCTGTTGTTTGCAGGAATCTCAATGATGGCTTTTAATTAGTTAGGATGAGAACGAAGTCTCTCGCCTCTTAGATGCTCTGTTAGACCTGCCACCTCGGCCTACACTCAATATCCTAACCTCATGCATATTAATTTTACATGATATTGTTTGCACACAGTTGGCTTTTATACTCAGAACATTTGTTTTCGCACACATACACTCACACTCACACTCACACTCGCACTCTCTCTCTCTCTCTCACACACACACACACATATATATATATATGCATATATATATATATATATATATATATATATATATATATATATATATATATATATATATATATATATATATATATATATACATTTAATGTATGTATGTATATTTGTATGCATGTATGTATATATGTATGTATGTGTATTTGTAAGCATGTATGTATATATGTATATATCTTTACGTATGTATGGATGTATATATGTATGTCTGTGTTTTTTATATTCATGCATAAAACAAAGAGCCCATTTGCATTTATTATGGTTTTAAAAGAATAACACTATGCAAAAAGTCTTCCATAATGTAGTATTCAGTGATGAAATTTTCACCATACTCATAAATGCAAATGCATATACAAATGTATTTCCAAACGTTTTTACCATGCCTATTTATGTAAAGTTGTGTTGGGTTGTACCCGTGGTCCTATCATACATATAACGTTTGAACCGTGCTTATACATAGTGTTTATGATCTTATGAACGTGGATCCTACACTAATATATTACTCTTTCAAGAAATCATAAATCACGAGCCGAACGTTGCCAAACCTCCTCTTCCTCCTCCTCCCAATCCCCGTCTTCCCCCTCCCCCCCCCCCCTCTAAGAAAAAAGAAAAAGAAAAAAAAAAAAACACACACACACACAAAAGCTCGACGTAAAGAAGCCTTAATATCGCCTCGCGCTCACCGACCCGAACCCCAGCGATACGGACCTGGTCTTCGAGGCTTCCTTAAGACGCTACCATCATAAATATCCTCCGTGGCCACCCTGGACAGGTATGAGAGAAGTCCTATTAGCCCAGGATGAAAGCTGCCGACAATATCGATGATGCTAAGATGATGCCCGCCAGTCCACCGACCCCTGATCACTAAACTAATGGTGTTCCTTAGAGGGCACAATCTTCCCCTACCCCCCTCCCCCCCCTTTTTTTTTTTAGGGGAAGGGGGTGGGGTCGGGGAACTTTGCGTGTGCGTGCCCGTCTAAGATGTTTTGACGTTAGATGTATAAACATTTTGGTGTGCGTGTGTTGATATGTGTTTTGCTTGTGATTGGATTGCATTTAGATACTCAGTCTTACTCTGTGAATATTTTATATTGTAGATGAACAGTAGATTACGTGTTTTTTTTCGCGTTGTGTGATTTAGTATGAACGAGCGTTTGTACTTTCGTTATACGGGTTTCCATGAGCTGGTAGTATCATCGGTCCGTTAGCATAGCAAAAGGGACCCTGGATTAATATTCAAATGAATTCCATACGTGTTTTCCATGGACCTTCACATATGTTTAGCTACGACCATATGTGTCCATTCACATAATTCAAATACCTATTATGTTGTTGTTTCTCCTGTAATCCTTTTTACATGTAAACTGTGTGGGTGGTTTGTTTTGCATCATTTAGATAAATTCTTGGGATCTATTAGTCGATATACAGCGGCGACTCATAAAAATACATCAACAATAGAATTCAATTTACCTCTGTAGAGATGGAACTTTGAAAATGGTTTGTTTTAATGTTATATAAACGTAACAAGATATTTTTTCCTGTTACAGTACAGTCATATACTCTACCAGGATATTTGGGAAACATTTATGTATACCTATTACAAAATTATTTTATTATTGCTGTATATTTTTCTACACTGCCACGTATGTTTGGAAGGATTTTATAGCAATAATATCATTGCTTGTTAGCCAATTATGATGCCTAGCTATGGTTCATCAGTTATTTTGAGCTCCACGTTATCTACATTTATAAAGTTCTGCAACCCCGGGATAACTAGAAAAGGTCAATGGTACGATTCAGCATAACTGTTATATCGAACGCTATCTTCGAACGCTTTTCTATATACCATTTCATTATCTGACCATAGCATTTCATTGATTATTGTTATAAAAATGAAAGAAGGAGAAATGTATTTCAGTCAGTTTGCTCACTGATTATAGCCGGCATTCGTAATTTCACTTTAGTGTTTGTTACCAATTCTTCTGCAAAGGTTGAAAATTACAGTTATAAGATAGCGGTAGCCCCATGATGGGGTTACATTATACATGTTTGTCCTTTAGAGTCAGATAAAAGTATCCTAACTACACCAGAGTTTACACGATTTGCTCGGGTATGCAAGTGGAGTTTCCCCAAGAGCGTACAGAACTAGATATTATTGTTATTTTTGCAAAGCTTTAAAGTTTAACGAAAGTTAGCGGTTCTTTTCGTAC
>BOPN01000721.1:88708-96208 GCA_017312705.2 Penaeus japonicus | reverse complement strand
GGGCCGAAGATACAAGAGATGGCCAGGTTTAGTTGGCAGAGAAACGGCAAGTATTTGGGGAGGGTGTTCAGAAGTATTGAGCCGATAGTATGTTCGACACCTTATTTTCTCTATAGGATAAACCTCGACATTGTTGGTTCCTTGTGGCTCTTACAGCATGATAGCAGAGTCAGGCACATGGAGATTTTTCTATAACACAGCGTGTGGCTGGAACTACATTGGTAGGGAATGTGTGCAATATCTAGTGTTAGATATAAAAGGCTCAATAGTCATTGTTTGCGTGCATAAACTTATGGATAGATAGATAGATAGATGGACAGATATAGATGTATTAAAATATTATGTGAGTAGATCAATATATTCTTGTGTATACATCTATCCTGTATGTATGCATACCCAAATACATACACATAAACACCTACAAAGGACATAAACACACACACACACTACACCTACTTCCAAATGAAACCCGCGGTATTTTCTTTTCTTTTCTTTTTTCTTCCCCAAATGCTACAAGAAGTCAACCAAGACCAGAAGGAATTGGTCTCTGGCTCTTAATGGCGATTTCAGGATGTTAAATGAATTGAAAATCTCTATTTCGGGTCTTTTGTCGTTTAAGAAAGAAAAGATATTTTATAACGTTCAGAAGTTGGGGAATCTTTTGCTGTTTGGATACTCTTCGTCATGATAACTTTCGGTTTTGGTGAAAGAAATAGAGATGATAACTTTGATAAAGAGAAAGCAAACACTATGATAAGGAGAACAACGAAAAAGAAAAATATAACTGTGATAATGAGAAAAGAGAGAGACGCTTAACGGTGTTAAAAATAAAAATAAGAGGAAAGAGGTATTGTTAATTATATCAAGGTGATGAAAAAGGTAGATGATAATGATGAGAAAGAGAAAAAGGTGACAGAGATTTGATGGATAGGATAAGGAATTGAGGAATATAAAGAAAGAGGAAGATAGGAATGATGCTAGAAATAAAAGGGGAGAAGGAATGGGAAGAAGAGAAGAAACGAAGATAAGTAAAAACAGGAATAGGAATATAGGGAAGATTGGGAATTGAAAGAAGAACCAAACAAAAGAAGATAAATAAAGAGAAGACGAGGAGAAAGGAGAATGATAATTACAGAAACTAGGAAAGACCTTAACAAAGGATAAATGCAAAATATCGTAGGTGTGATGAAAGTATCAATATCTCACTGTGGGGTGCAATATTCCAGAACAAAGAAGTAATATCAAAACGAGTAATTATAGCTAGGGAGAAGGAGCTTGAGATGAGAGAGAGAGAGTGAGAATGAGAATAGAGAGAGAGAGAGAGAGAAAGAGTGTGTGTGTGTGTGTGTGTGTGTGTGTGTGTGTGTGTGTGTGTGTGTGTGTGTGTGTGTGTGTGTTTGAATGAGTGAGTGTGTTAGTAAGTTTGTGCGCCAGTGAGGAAAAGTTGGTAGGGAGAGAAACGTTAAGTGTGAGGAAGATAAGAGGGGAACAGGTACAGAAACATGAATAGATAAACAGACAGACAGAGAGAAGCAAAGTAGGCAGAAAGGTATTCAATCCAGGACTACAAGAGGAGACATCGGCAGTATACATCAAACTTATTCCCTAAATTGCTATAACGATTTCGAGTCATCGACCTTCTACAAAGCGACGGATTACTAAATTAAATTCCTTGGAAGATGACTTTCAACATTGAGATTCTTCCAACGAAGTGCTCGAAGCTGTTTCAGTCAAGACATAGTTTCGCCTGTGTTGAATGCAGTCTCATGTCACATTAAGAATATCTTAATCTCTAAAGCCGAATATTTATCTATGTACAATTATTTCGAAGGGTACGTAGGAAAAAGGTTAAATCCACATACGAAACACCCTCTTCGACACGGACATACACACACGCGCGAACACACACACGTACAAACTCAGACTCACACTCATACTCACACTCACACTCACACCCACGCGCGCTCGCGAGCAGAGAGAGAGATAGATAGATAAAGAGACAGAGACAGAGACCAAAAGAATAAAGAGAACGATAAAACGAAAGAGTAAGACAAAAGAGGGATTCAAAATAGGGCAGACGAGGGGACGGACCAGCCTACGCCAAGAGACAGTTTCGCTGGACCGGCAAATGAACACCTGGAACAAGGAAACAGGTCCAGGGATCAGGTTAATGGAGCGAGCAGGTCTTGTTTTCCCCTTTTATATGCTCGAAGCCTTATCTTTAAGTTGTTGAATCAGCATTTCATTGGATATGGATTCCTGGTCCATCTTCTCGGGAGGGGGATTTAAGAGGAAGGAGGGAAAAGTGAGGATAAGAGGGAAAGAGGAATGAGGAAGAGGGGTTAGAGATGGGAGGAGAGGGAGGGAAGAGAGAGCAAGAGCAGTGGAAGAGGAACGGAGGGAAGAAGGCACAGGAAAAGGGAGGAGGGTAAGGGGAGAAGGAACAAGGGAAGGGAAAAGAAGCAATATGAGAAGGGACAGGTAGGAGTAGGGAAAAGTAGCAACGGAAGAAAGAACAATGGACGTGGAAAATGAAAAAGGGGAGATGGAACAAATGAAGGGAAAAGAAGGGAGGCGAGAAGGGGCAGGGAAAGGGAGGGGGTGTAAGGGAAGCTGGAACGAGGGAAGGGGGAAAAGGAGCATGGGGAGGATGAACAAGAGAGGTACAAAAGGAGTAAGGCGAAAGAGCCAAGGAAAACAGATGGCAGGGGGGCGGGGGAATTATAAAGGTTACCTTATTTCATTTCCGAACTTTACCTACTTGGCCGTCATTGTGTTTGCTGTCTGCTCCTCTCCCCGTCCTCTCGCCTCGCCCGCCTCTTGTCAGTCTGCAAATCGCCCGAAGGTTTTGTGTTATGTTGCATAAAGGTAGGTTTTCATAAATCGTTTGATTTTATCCGGCTTTTGTTGCTGGTTCTATGTATATCCGGAAATAAGAGGGTGTGAGAGAGAGAAAGAGAGGCAGTAGGCAAAAAAGTTTGGATAAAGAAAGGAGGGTTAGAGAGAGAGGGAGAGAGGGAAGGAGAGAGAGAGGATGGGGGGGAGGGAAGGAAAGAGAGAGAGATAGATAGAGAGAGAGAGAGAGAGAGAGAGAGAGAGAGAGAGAGAGAGAGAGAGAGAGAGAGAGAGAGAGAGAGAGAGAGAGAGAGAGGAGGGGGGTAGAGGGAAGGAGAGAGAGAGAAAGAAAGAAAGAAAGAAAGAAAGAAAGAAAGAGAGAGACTGAATAAGACAATCCAGTATCAAACGCATATCTTTTATACACCAAACAAAAACCCACAAGGCTGAACTGCGAAAAAATCCAAAGAGTAAAGTCTTCCTAAACGAGAAATATTTTATACTTGTATTGGGAATCCCACATTTCCAGCTGGTTCCCCTTTTTGAGTTTCCAACCTTTGGGATACTCGAAAGACATCATGATATTTTGATCTTTTTGACTTAGTTAGGATATAGAATTTGTGTTATTGCATCTGTTTTTGTTTTACCATTTATTTTATTATTCTCTTTCCTTTTAGATACAAGACCCCCCCCCCCATTTAACACACACACACGCACAGACTCTCTCCAGTTTCAATTATTGCAATTGATAATTAAATGCATCTTTATTCAAAAGTACATTAATCAATATTTCATGGAACCTTTTTATTTCTGTATTTTTTCCAAACAGACCAGTTAATTAAATATCACAAATCTCCATGAAATTTGATTAATTATGATCGCATCATATAATATCATATATCATCATAATGACAGTATTGCACTCAGCGTCCCCCTCTCTTTCATCTACACTTAATCCAGTCTCCTCTCACCGCATGCATTATATCCCACATTTATCTTTCTCTTGTCTCATTTATTTCCGTCCTCGTCCCACACCCTCGCATTTTCTTGTTCTCCTGTTCTTCTCTCCATCTGTCTGTCTGTTTGCTTGTCTCTCTCTCTCTCTTTCTTTCTTTATCGGTATATATGTGTTTGTCAGTCTGTCTGTTTCTCGCTCTCTCTTTCTCTGTCTGTCTGTCTCTCCCCCTTTCTCTTTCTCTGTTTGCCTCTCTCTCTCTCTCTCTCTCTCTCTCTCTCTCTCTCTCTCTCTCTCTCTCTCTCTCTCTCTCTCTCTCTCTCTCTCTCTCTCTCTCTCTCCTCCCTCTCTCTCTCCTCCCTCTCCCTCCTCCTCCCCTTCCTCCCCCTCCCCCTCCCCCTCCTTCCTTCCTTCCTTCCTTCCTTCCTTCCCTCCTTCCCTCCCACTCTCCCTTTCTCTCTCTCTCTCTCTCTCTCTCTCTCTCTCTCTCTCTCTCTCTCTCTCTCTCTCTCTCTCTCTCTCTCTCTCTCTCTCTCTCTCTCTCTCTCTCTCTCTCTCTCTCTCTCTCTCTCTCTCTCTCTCTCTCTCTCTCTCTCTCTCTCTCTCTCTCTCTCTCTCTCTCTCTCCTCCTCCTTCCTCATACACACGTTTTTTGCTTATACCTCTACTCTCGTGTCTCTTCCATCAATTAGTTTAACCCACAGCCTCGTCCGGCTCCCCTAACAGCCTGCTTTATCCATCTCCCAGCTGCTCGTGGTATGTTTATAAACCTGAAATCCCAGCAGAGCCAAAAATAGAACATGGTCTTCAGTTCGAGAAATACTAGGATAAGGGAGTGGGGGATTGGGGGGGGGAGGGGTCTCACATCGCTGCTGTGAATGCACCAAACTATCAGTTGATTCGAGAGACTATGTTTAGCACGAGGATTTTCTTCTTCTTTTTCATTTTTCTGCCCTCACTTTTTATCTCTTCCTGTTTTTTTCTTTGATTTTTTCTCTCTCTCTTTGTCGCAATGTGATTCTCTCTCTCTCTCTCTCTCTCTCTCTCTCTCTCTCTCTCTCTCTCTCTCTCTCTCTCTCTCTCTCTCTCTCTCTCTCTCTCTCTCTCTCTGTCTATCGCTATCTCTTTCGATCTCGTTCCATCTTCTATGTACTTTTTACTCTTACATTCGTAACATTTACTACACAAAAGATGCAAGAATGCTGTCTTTCCGGATGCACTGCCTGTTCTTCGATATCCTTGAACACATTTTACCTGCCACACAAGAGGAATATCTAAGCCAGTGTTGTGTTATTGGAACAGAAAAGGGTTCCGTTGCTGTGGTTTTCCTGTTCACCGGAATTCCTGTATCCTGGTTTGACCCGGCGATCATTTCTGATATTGCCAAAGCACTGGTGACAGTAATGGCTCCCCGAACAAGGATGGCTTGTCATCTTTACAGAAGGGGTTATTCTTACGGTTATATATGTACCTTATCACATCAATATACGCTATCATCTGTATGAAGATCATTGGCATTTGAGTATTCATTAAAATGTTATATGATAGATTTTAGTTAAGTGTTGATGTAAGTACGATTTCGCACTTAGGATACTCTTCTTCGTAAATGAACATCTATACTGTACTTCATTGCACCAAGCAAGAGGCGATGAGAATATGAAAGAATCACACCAGCAGCGAAACCAGTAAAATAAAAGAAGAAATAAAAGGATGGAGACAAGATGGGCAGAATAATGACAAGAGAGAGACAGAGGTAGAGAGATTGGGATTAACTGTACCCAAATATATAAACCAAAAAACAGCACTATTCTCTGAAATGCTGAGCCAACATATATAAAAAAACATCAATAATAATTACAGTAATAACAATAATTTAAATAATGATAATAATGGTAAAAGCAACAGCAATTACAATAACAAAACAACGAGTAATAATAATGATGATTATGAGTATGATATAACGATAAAGATAATAAGAGGATACTAAGAAAACGAGTCATAAGCTTCAACCCTCAGGAACCAGACTTCCTTCCATTAAGAACCCGCGAGTATGTCCGGCCAAACGAAGTCGGGGAAATTCCCGTTGAATGGCAGGAATAGATCCTCATTCGCCAGATTGGTTTACCGAAGATCTTTACGTATTTTGTTGCTATTTGTATTTGCGCAGAGGAGGGTGGAATTAATCACGGTGTGAAAATGGACATATATATATATATATATATATATATATATATATATATATATATATATAGAGAGATATATATATATATATATATATATATATATATATATATATATATAGAGAGAGAGAGAGAGAGAGAGAGAGAGAGAGAGAGAGAGAGAGAGAGAGAGTGAAAGTGAAAGTGAAAGTGAGTGAGTGAGTGTGAGGGAGAGAGAGAGAGAGAAAGAGAGAGAGAGAGAGAGAGAGAGAGAGGGGGGGGGGGGAGTGTGAGGGTGAGTGAAAGTGACAAAATCAGAGATAGAGATAGAGAGAAACGGACAAACAGATAGACAGACAGACGAGGATAGAAGCAGGGAGCTAGAGGCAGAGTAAGAGAAAAAAGAAAGAAAGAGAGTGAGAAAGACGCTCCTTTCTCACCCGGAGTTTAAAAAGTTTCACAGTCCATATCCCTGAAAATTCAGTTCGGGAGGGATCTCCGATTATCTCCTTTTGGTGCTTTAAATCTGATTTTCCATTCCCTTGTGCCCGCTGGAGTATCTTCTCTGTTGGCCATTTTACCCTCGGATTAACAGGCAAGCGTTTCCCGCCGTGCCTTTTCCCCCGAAAGTAATTGATTCCCCGTTTTATATCTCCGTCTCCCTCCAGCCATGCATCACATTCAAGGCCAGATCTTTGTCTCCTGCCCTCCTCCCCCCTTCCAGTCACCTCTCCTTCACCCCTATCCTTCCTGGCCTCTCTCTCTCTTTCCTCGCCCCTTGCCTTCCCCCTTTCCATTCACCCCTTCTTCTCGGTACCCTTCCCTGCCCTCTCCCTTTATTTATATCTCTGCTCTTCCTATGTACACACACACACACACACACACACACACACACACACACACACACACACACACACACACACACACACACACACACACACACACACACACACACATATGTATGTATGTCTATATACTTACCCAGAGAGAAAGGTAGAGAAAGAGAGAAAGAGAGAGATAGAGAGAGCAGCCATTTGTAGCATACCTTCCATCCAAATATATCTTTATATATTTCCTACACAGACTTTTACTTATATTTACTTATACTTAGCTTAATATGGTTTCCTTATTAGGAATAATCGTCAAATATTTTATTTCTTGTCTGTTTCACATTTTTAATTTGTCTTCAAAAGTTCTTTCTCGACACTTTTTGTCAAAGGAAACAAGGGAACTGGAGCTAAAAGTCAGTTTATGTCGATCTTTTCAGTCCCTAGGCTTGCCTCTCACATCTACAGCTGTTTCCGTTTTAAGGACATGTGCCGTGTATTGATTCGACAAATCACCTCGTGCCAATGGCAGTTCTGTTTGGAAAACACGACACAATGCTACATTTTTTTCTCTCTCTTTGTGGGGCAAGGGGCCTATGAACTGCTTTTAAGTGTTATAGTTTTACTTTTTTTATTCACCTTTTTTCAAGAAAGGTAGCAGAGAACTATAATCCCATCTGTACGTATGTATCACCGATTGCAATGTATGATTGATTAGTTGAAA
>BOPN01000721.1:78708-81208 GCA_017312705.2 Penaeus japonicus | reverse complement strand
TTTTCACCACAACATTTATGTTAATCTTCAAATTCGCTGTTAGACCATGAACATCATGGATTCGTTCACTATTACACACACACCGATATCAAATGATACTATCATGCTATATTCATCCCGCTGCAAATTGTTCAATGGTCAGAACGGAATGACTAGATATCAGAACTTGTGCGTGTATAAAATAATTTATCAGTTATGTTGATATTATTGGGGACAGTTATATGTGTGTAAATCCCTTGCTCTGTAATTGATTCAAGAGATCTTTTAGATTTTTTTTTTTTCATATACGCATTTAGATGGCAAGATCAAGGAAAAGTAGCGAGTTCTGGGTTGCATACATATGAGATATTTTTTCCTCTTGATGTTTTTCATTAGGAACAGTGCCCGAGGAAAATGGATAACGCAAAAAATCCGGTAGCCTAATGCATAGTAAAGTGACTTCACCCAGGAGAAAGTGCAAATGGGGGGGGGGGGGAGGCAGAGGGGAGGTACGGATTGCTACAATCTCTGCAGCAATTATGTATCGCCGGAGAACAGACCAGGCGCTTGAACTTGAAGCGGATAATCGGCATGTTATCGTAATTAAAGTTTGTTGGCGGCCAAGCGACTGGGCGCGCGGCCCGGCCCAGAACAACTGGCTCGGAACGCCAACACTGTAGCCCTAACTCCCGGCCGCTGTTCCACCAGGAGTTACTCTCGGCCTCTGCCAAACTCCCTTTCCCTCCAAACTCTCCCGGTAGCTCCGTCTCGTCTCCCGTGGCCCGTGACATTAAACTCCGCGAAGGACGTTAATGGCCGATGGAGATCCAAGCTTCAGGACACCCCGATGTTACTTCCTCGCTCACCCAGAAGATGTTCAAGTTTCTCTAATGTACAGAACCTGAGGTAACTTTATTCTGCGAGTGTACGTACTTTCTCCTCTCCCAAGATAAATCCACTGACTGAAAACAGTGCATAGAAGAAAAAAAAATCTCCCAAGAAACTTGATATTCGGATCAGGTCTTGTTAGCTCGAGTGACAAAAGTTTGTGTAGGAGGAAAGAGGGAGGAGATATTGTTCAAGTTTAATTCTGATTTGCATAATGACTCTTGGAGTGTGAACGATATTAGAGCTGTAATATATTAAGAAGCCGTGATAGCGCGATGGAATGCACTTCTTCACTGGACATTATCACTTGTATGATATATTTAGGATATACATTTTCACAACAGGTCATTAATCATATGTTCCACGTCATAAAAAAAATATTTCATTCATTTTGTGTAACCATCCTCCCTTTATCGTGCTGAAATAAATGTCGCGTAGATTCTATGCGAAAAAAATCATAATTTAATTTTCCTAATGATCTTATATTTACGATCAAACTTTAGTGAACTTTCGAATATCAGATTAACGTAAATCAACAACAGTGTGTTTTTTTAAAAGCCAATGGAGAGTGAAGAGTTAAAAGTCATTGATTTAAGCCTATAATTAAAGATTATTTAGTTTTGGTAAAATATTGCTTGACCATTGGCTATGGTTCATTTGCGTGTGATATTAAATCAACATCAAACTAGTCATTCGGTCATTTTTGAATATACAGTTCATTCATCATCCTCCAACCCGGAAAAATATATTTGGATCATCACGACCGGTAACAATTAACGTGTACACGAAAAGAAAAAACAAATATACCGATAGATATGAAATAAAGTCATGAAAGATAGTATTATTTTTTTAGAATTATGATAGATAAAACTATATAACGACTAATTAAAAATCTTATTCATACTTAAAAGAAAATGACTAAACATAAATCTGCATCAATTTGTTGCTGAACTCTACGGCTTGCTACCCATTTTTTATTTACATTTATCAAATTAAAGCAGTGTGTGTGTGTGTGTGTGTGTGTGTGTGTGTAGACAGATATAGATATAGATGATTGATATAGATATAAATGTAGAATGGATGTGTGTGTGTGTGTGTGTGTGTGTGTGTGTGTATGTGTATGTATATATGTGCATATCTATCTATCTATATATCTATATATATATACATAGATAGACATATAAATATATATGTAGATATGGATATAGACATTGATTCACATATATATCAAAGTCAGAAAATTGTATCTTTTGAAATCGGCTTAACATAGGAAGACTTAAAACAATGAAAAACAAATTCACATGCCCCTGCAACACAACAGAAAATTGCTGAAATCACATCCAGAGGATTGTGCAGCCCTAAAGCCAAATTATGATCCTCCCTAACAAGTCTCTATACTGAATCTCTAAGATCAGCTGCATATATCTTGTACAACGGTGCATTGTTAGAGCAAATGCACGCAGTACTATCATGCTCCGGCCTGTGTTTATGGTCTTTGTTTCACAACATCCAAAGCGCCTACAAAGGGTCAATAAGCTTCCTAGGGCTTACGTTATTTAATGATGGCATAACGGATTTGCCTATTGTTAAAACCATTGCTAATGGCGTGTTCCTACTCGAGCCGAAATTCATA